>JAQFZM010001372.1:0-18848 GCA_034695785.1 Galumna obvia | reverse complement strand
TTTCAAATGGTTTATATTTATACCATTTGTTCGTATTTGAAGATTAAATTCAATGAATTGTATAAAACAATTGATTATATAATTTCTAAGAAGAAATTTCAAAAAATTGATTCAATTATTCATTCATTTGATGCCATTTCCCGTGAAATCAATGAATACAATACAACGTTTTGGTCAAAATATTTGTTCATATTTTGGTTGATTTTCAGTATAGCCACGACTTTTCCAATTTATGACTCACTATTTAATTCATATCCTCTAATCATTGAAATAATTCTCATATATTTTACAATAATATTTTCATTTAATTTAATATTTATTTTATTTACCATTTCTTCAGTCAATTCAAAGGCTAACTATTCGTATAAATTATTTTCTAAATTATATATTGAATTCATATATAATTCTAATAATAAAAGAAAGAATCGATTAATTAACAGATATTTAAAGGTTTGTATTAAAAAAATAATTTAATTTTGAAGAATTGAATTCCTTATTATTTTTATTAATATTATTATTAATTTTTTATTAATAGTTATGTTTAATGTGTGAGCGAACAGCAGATGAAAGAATAGGGTTTTCGTGTTGGAAGTTATTCACTATTAATACTTCCCGTTGTTATGAAGTAAGTTTTATAAAGAAATTATCAGTGATTTGCTTATAATCTTGTTCATTTAATTTTTTTTTCATTATATCTTTATTTACAGATTATTTCCTTTAATATCGTATATTTGCTAAGAATTATACAAATGAATAACTAATTTAGTTTATCTATAGCTTAATCTAAAGTTTTATCTTAAGTTTGTATAAAAACTAAATATGACTTTAATATAAAAATTTAAAATGGATTCACTTTAAAGTGATAAATAAACTGACTAGAAATTAATATTTATCAAGATCAATTCTTATTTGAGTCTAATATAAACCGAAGTCTATATTGGATTCACTCTTTTCCAGTCTTTTAACAAAATATAAATATTGAAAAAACAAATTCAACGGAAATTTGGTCTCAAAAGAGAATCCCTGGACTGACCTCGTAATAGGTCCGGGATTTATAGCAATATTTTCTTTTGTCACACACTATAGGGTTAGCCGTTATTGACATCATTTACTTCGACGCAAAGCTCAGCAAAAGTAATGGAAAACATTCAGAACTACTCAAATGAAAAGGGATTTAACTGTTTTGTGTTCACTATTTTTATTGTTTATTTTAAAATTAACATGCTAATTCAAGTTTTAAAAGTTAATAGTTAATTAGAATTCAAAAGAATTAGCTTTTATATTTAATGCTAGTTTAATTTGCTGTTAACTTTACCAAGGGCAAAACTAAACTAAGATAATTAGACCAGTTTTGTTATTTTAACAAGTTTATAATGAATAGGTTTGTGCACAGACTAATGAGTTGTCTAATGACATGACTTTTGATACATTTTGATAGTATTATATGGGGAACGACACCATACAAACGACATGTCCTCCAATCGATTGTTTGGCGATCAATCACTGGAAGTATATCTAAAACATTATATTATTTAATAATTTATGTCATGTCTTAAGTCACTTAACTCAGAGATAAAGAAATAAAAGCGAAAAATAATAAAAAAGAGTTTCTAACGAAACAAAAAAGAGTATTCTTTTGCTCGAAATGTGCGATGAATTTGTAGTCAAGACATAGAAATCCAGGCATTAGTTTATGGACTAATAGACATCGAGAAAGACATCCAACAGAAGTCCAAATAAGTAATAAGTTTTCAATTATAAGTCGAATAATAATAATAATAATAAAAACAGTGAAAGAGATCACGATTTGGACAACAAATCCAATGAAGCGTTCGATTAATAGAAAGACTGACAAAACTTATAGAAAAAACTCTCAAAATATTAATAATATCATAATATATGTCGAAAATAAATAAATAGATAAAACACTGTATTCAAGAGATTGTACAAGGTCTTATAGTAAAGGGATGCGCAATCTTATTGTAAAGAGTATATTCTGTAAAATTCAGCTTGATAAGAATTTAAAGCATTTTTAAAAACAAATTTTATTAATTTGTCTATTGTTTTAAACAAATTATCCTAGATTATTATTTTTTAAAATTATTATTTTTAAAAATAAAATTTAATTGTTCATGGTCTTTCCATTCATAAAAATATAAAATCTAAAAAGCTATCTAGATAATCTTAAGGATTTAAAGTATTTTAATATTTTAAAAATAATGGAAATTTTAAGATTTGCTAGATGATTAACCTATTGGTTATTGAAGAAAGTGTTTGGACATCTCTGAAAGTATGTGAAAGTATCTAATGTTTGGTCTTCTGCTTAACTGAATAAAAACAAAACCATTTTGTCATTTGGAATATCTTAAGTGACAAATATTTTCTGCTCGATCACAGACTTGTGATATTCAACCAATTGTTCACTTCTTTATTAATTTTGACAAATCCTTTGGACAAACATTTTGTTGTCATCACTGATAGGCAAAAATTACAAAATAAAAGGCATCTCTTCTTTTTTGGGTCCACTTTTTTTGGGAATCGCTTTTCATTTTGTGTTAACTCTTCCGTCGATTCCAATCAAATGAGTGATCCTTTTCTTAACTTAAGGACTGTTTTCTTTAGTGTCGAATCAGAACTGAAGCGTTGTTTTGATTGAGTTTTGTTTTTTCTACTTAATGTCTGATAAAGGGATAGCCAAGACTTCTTTTATAACCCAACAACCTTTCCATAAACCTTTCCATTAAATCTAGATAAGTCTTTAATATGAAAATACGCAAGCTAACTTTAATTAAATTGCTATTTGATCTTTCTAAATTTTCTTAAGAATAGAATTTTAAAAAAGATCTAGTAATATTTCAAAAGAGAAAATCTATATATATAGTGTAGTCTATTTGTTATTCCATGGTAACTTTCAACTGTATTATTTAACTCTTGGTTATTCTCTAAGAGTCTATTGGAAAATACAGACAGAAATGGGAGTGAATTGAAAACAAATTCAACTTCAATATAACGTAGTTTTCAAAAGCATAAGTGAATTGTAGTCATCAATCAATTGATTTACTGATCAATTCTATGCTGATATTCAATCAAGTAGTCAATGATCTTGGTCAATATATCTCTGAATTGTTGATATTATTTTTGAGGAATAATTTTTCTGAATTTTATTTTGATTTAAATATAAATTTTTAGAAAATTCTGAAATATATTTCTTTTTTATCAAGATAAAACTGATCTAGCTCTATTATTTTTATTGACTTTACGTACTGAGTGAGTGTCGCCGAATAGAGTGTCGGGTAATTTAAAGAATAGAAGAGCAAAGTTTCCGATAATAAAACACTAAAACAAGTTTTATTTAATCAAATCAACAGAAAAGAGTGGAAAAGGGATCGAAACAAACAGAAAGAATCGATCAAAAGAGAAGAGCAAAATAAAATTCAATTTTTCACCCAATGGGGGTAACCAAGTATTCAAGTACTCGTAATTAAGGATATTTTAAACAAAAACAAATAGTTAGACCAATCTGATAGCTAGGTTTTACCATGTTAAGTTAGTATTTTCTTCAAGATATATTTTGCAAATGTTGCAAGGTTTAAAAGTTATTAAGAATTGAGCTTGGTAATGCCTTTTGCAATATAATAAAAGAGACAAAAATGTTAGAATCAATTAAATCAAATCAATATCTGAAAAGAATTTCTTTTCATTTGTTTTGTTTTGTTGTGATATAAATAAGAAGACAAAAGACATACCGAAAACGCCGAGTCTGTAGTTAATAGTGATGACTATGACCTGACCAAAACTGGCCAAAAGGCTCGCGTCAAATGAGTTTCCGTTCGCCCATTCGTAAGACTCGCCTCCAATGAAGACAATCACTGGATATTTGGACCCAAATCTTATTGAAGACGAAGTGGTAGAAGAAGAGCCTATCAGTTAAGACAATGAAATCAGTCTTTTTTAGATAAAAAAGAAGAGATAAAACCCCGAAATCAATATCTCTTTTCGCCGGTTCTTTCCTTAAATGAATATCAGAGATGAGCACAGCTTTGCTATGAATGTCAACACATCAATGAATGAATGACATATAAAGTCCTTATCATTTGTTAGTTAATTCATTTTGGTATACAATAATTATCAAGGGAATTTATTAGAAACATAATATATGAATATAAGCTTGTTAAAATGGAATGTCATACTTATTATATAATATATTCTATATATAAGTATATTAAATAAAAGTATATTAAATAAATGTATATTTTTATAAATTTATATATTTTTAACCAAGATATTATTTAAGTTAAAATTATTATAGACATATTCAAGGTTATCTTTTGTTGATAGTTTATCATATTTAGAATGAACAAGGTTTTAATCGATTAAATTGTTTTTTTTACTGGACATCTCTTATAACTATGAGATAGGAATAAATATAAGGCGAATGAGTTTCTAAACTCTATAGAAAGCGCTGACTAATACTCAGAGCCAGGAATTGAGGAAAACAAATCCTAAATTGATTAGAATATTCAATGATTTATTTCTAGAATCAAATCCTTAACCAAAAGAATATTAAACAAGTTTTGCAAATATTAGTATAAACACTACGTTTGTATGACTAAAACATTTGTTTTTTGTTAATATTAATATTATTATAAATTAAATTAAAAACTGTAACTTATATATCACTACAAAAGTAACGAAATATAAAACTTGTTCTAGTAGTATTACTGGAATATAATCAGAAGTTTATTTTTATAACAATTTTATATAAAGGGTGATTAGTTTTATAAGTACGGACTCATATAGTGATGTATAAAGTACAAACTAGTACAATTTATTGATTATCTTTTTATTTATTGAATAAAAAGTTTCTATTTTACTAAATAAGTTCGAAATACATTTTTATTATTTAATTTTGATTTTTACTAAACTTAGAATGTATTTTTAAAATGAACAATCTAGGTAGTAGTTATCTTAAGTTATAGGAAAATATAATGAAAATAAAATAAAAACACTGGTTGTTATAAATTAGCTTAAATATTTATATTTGTTATTAAAAATTAAAAGGACAATAATAAAATATACATGTATATAGTATTGTTTATATATAGTTTTCTTAATTTGGTAAATATTAAGTGAATAATTTAGTACTAAATTAGAAATAAAAATTATTTTGAAATTAAATGCATTTTTATATCAAATGATATAAAAAAATAATAAATATTGATTTATTTAAATTTTGATTATTTATTTTTTATTTGAAAAATATCTATTTATGAATAATAAGAAGATTAATAACATGCAAGGTGAGTTGTTTATTTGTATCATTAATTAATATTGAATGTATATAATCTAAAAACTGTAACTTATATATCACCACAAAAGTAATTGGATATATCATTTTTGCTAGTATAAGTAATGGACCACACAACCGACTAGATTACTTAATTTTAAAATGTTAAAATGAAATCAAATACAAATTAACTAGTAATAATTGATCACAAATTCAATAAGTAAAATTTATTTATATATAACTCAAATTTTACAAAAATATTTTCAATTTATAAATGTCCAATGTTGTTTTATCGAATATTTTAATTAATTTTTATTAAAAATAATTAGCAAGGACAATTTAATGGAGTCATATGTTTGATTGAAAGCATTTGACATAAACCGGAAGTCAGATATAAAATGATTTCAATTATTAAATATATTTAATTAATTTATTTAGAAATGTATATAAAATTCATTTCTCTTTTATTTTGAAATAAAGAAGAATTGAATAAAATTCAAATAAACTTATTCTTTATTCTTGGATCAGAATAAAATAATCTTGATAAGTTATAAATAAGTTAATGAATAAGTTTTTGTTAAGAGAAACACTTATTCATAGATGTTTAGGAAAATAAGGGATCGATGAACGCATCGGTAACTGAAGTAAAGGTAATCATAAAAAAACAAAAAAAAAATTCAACATTTTCTTAGGAAAGTAGAACAGAATAAAACTCTGCATAAGATAAGAGTCAACGATCCGGTGCTAAATAGAAGGGATTATTTGCCCGATTTGTCTCTAATCTTAACTTTATTGCATGTCTTGTCATCCGTTTGTCGTCTTTGCCTTTTTAGGTTCAAGTAATCACTTTGGGGGCTACCAGAGTCTCTTGATCATTTGCCAAGGTAATAATTAAGGACCATTTTTATAATTATGAATAAATTCTTCAATAATAATGTATATAAGCTTTTTATGATAAATTAATAATTTAATAATAAATCTTATCATGCTAGACTTATTCATTTATTCATTAAAGCTTTAAAAGATCAATTGTATATAAGCTAGATTATCTTAGAAAGCCTAAATAAGGCTTGGAAAATTATACTTTCAAAAAATATAATCATTGCTAGATCAATATTTAAAACAATTAATATGAAATTAGAAAATAATGAATTGAAAAATTAATTAAATATAAAATGATATGAAATGATATGAAACAAATAATGATTTTTTTAAAACCTGCAAATTTTAAATCGATGTGAAAAATATTTGTTAATGAATAGTAAGTGCAAGGTGAGTTATTCATTTGTTTCACTAATTAATAATGTTCTGTTATGAGCTCATCTTTTATGATTATCTGTTTGTTGTGAACATAAATTGATAAATCGATGAATAATTGAATAGATATAAGTGTTAACTATTATAGATTGTCTGTTATAAAAATCTATATTTTATGAACATATCTGGCATCTGACCTTAAATAACAGAGGAGTTATATTTCAATAAAAAACAATTCAGAGACTGTAACTTTTATATTATAGAAAAATGTAATGAAATTTAAAGTTTGTACATGTTAAACTTTCGGACTCCCGCTTATTCACATTTTTAAATGTTAAATTAAGAATAAAATATGATAAACCCTTAAAAATAGCAAGATAAAATTAATTATCATTTATTTATCATTTTTAATAATAATAAATTGACTAGATAAATATTAACATGTTACTAAAATGTTATTAAAAGCAAATTTTTCAACAAAAATTCATTTATTTGTTTTCATTTTGTGCTCTTTTGTTACTCTATTGAAAAATATTGCTAAACATTATTATTATATAGATTTTCGACCCAAAGTGTCTTGATCATTTTCTAATGTAATAATTAGTTTTATTAATTAAAATAAATTCTTCAAATATTAATGTATATAAGCTTATTATTATGAGATAATTAGTTAATTTATTTTATCAAATAAGATTTAAAAGATACGAGCTAGAAAGCTTAATAACGTTGATAAATGTTATTCTTAAAAATATAATCATTAGTAGATCTAAATTTAGAAACAATTAATACAAAATTAAATGAAAACATAAATCCATATAATCATAAGAACAAAATAACAATCGATTTAAATCTTGCAAATTTGCATTCAATTTGAAAAATGTCTACTAATAATTAATAATGTGCAAGGTGAAGTGTTCATTTGTTTCATTAATTAACATTGAATGTAAAAATTAATAAACTTTAATTTATATGTTACCACAAAAGTAATGAAATATAATGCTTGTACTAGTAGAGTACATTGCTAATTTCGCTCAAAGTTTTTAAAAATATTAATTTTACCTCTCATTTCCTTATATTCAATACATTCCTGTATATCATTCAATGACCAAAAATTCAGTGATTACAGTCTATAACTAAATACTAAAAAATAAAATTAACAATTAAAAATACATCTTGAACGTTTGTTTCGTATATATGCATGTCATTGAATATTAAATTATAATTTATAAAATTACAGTTAAATTTAACGATAATTATAATTCAATTTATAATAAATGAATTTTAATTGAATGAAATTTTAATTCAATTTTAAATAAATAAAAAAAAAGTTTAATTTTATTCATTTAAAAATCATTTTTAATAATATTTGAAAGATTTTTTATTAAATTAAATAAAACATAATATGAATAGATTTTGGTTTAAATAACAAAAACTAATTATATTATACAAATCAATGAAAACATTAATAATCAAATAAAGATAGTCTAAAAAATTAATGTTTTAACTTACATTTATTAAATGTTATGGTATAATGAACTTGGTCATTTTATTGAACAAGTTTGTATTGATATATTAATTCCTGAACTAGCAAAATTATTAAAAATAAAACTGATGGAAACATCTAAATAATGAAAATTTCTGATTTCTGTAACAAGAGATATAGTTATTGCAACATAAGAAGCGGTCAATTCATGTATAACCTTTTGCAGTAAGAATTGGTTCAGATATTAATCAAAACAATGGTTTAGAATAATCGCAATCAAGTGTTCACTATTTACTCATACAAAGAGATGAGTTAATCGTTTCAAATGTTTACAAATGATTTACAAAAATGAATGTCTTAAAACATAATTAAAATAAAATAAATGAAATTAATTTTCCAACTATTTAACTAGGATGAATTGAATGATAAAATGATCTTAAAAATTAATTATATTACAACTTTTCAAAATAATTAAATGAATAAATAAATAAATTATAAGTGGAATGAAATGATCAAATAAAATGAATTGAACAAGGTAATATAATTTCATGTGAATTAAAGTAATTCAATAAAATTATTATTAATAATTCATTAATAATTAAATAAACTTAAAAGTTACCCATGAGGATTTGAACCAAGGACCTTTATATTAAAAATTACAGACTTTATCTCTAAGCCACTGATATTGTTTTGTTACTAACAAATTGTTAGTATTGTTTTTACAAACAGTTAAAAGTAATGAAAGTTTTTGATTTATTTAGTACTTATTTTCATTTATAATTAAAAATTATTTCAATTATTTTTAATAAAATTTTGTGGAAAACTTTCGAATTTGATTCTGAAATGTTTTAAATATAAATTATTAAAAAATTGTATGATTTGCGACATAAATATAATTTTGGGATTTGAATACTTATTGACTACAACTTTAAAATTCAATGCATTTTATATTCATAAATACAAACAATAGATTAGTTAGGTTTTTATTTTAATATTATTTATAAATTAAGTTATAGACTGTAATCACTGAATTTTTGGTCATTGAATTATGTATAAGGAAATGAGAGGTAAAACTTTTAGCTCTTTTGAAGAATAGCCTGAGTTGGGGTGAAGAAGTTGAGACCTGCCAAAGGTGACAGTCCTAGTCATTGTCAATACTCATCCAGGCTACCACACCTTGTAAGGTTTAGTAAGGTTTATGTGGGATGGCAATTGCCCCATACATACATTGCGCTGTTAAGTGCCGGAAGGAAACATTGGAAACATTGTTAAGTACAGCGCTGTCCATCCTTTCGGTAACTGATAGCCTTTCAGTATGGCAAATAAATGGTTTTTATTAGGGATGGCGAAAGGACCGAGTCCTAGGGGGGAATTTTGGCAAAATACCCTACCCTAGACCAAATAGACCAAAAAATGCCAACAGACCTGTCTGTCCATAGACGCTAATGTTAAGGGTCACAAACTCCTAGGGGGGTATTTTGAAAATTTTGCCTTCTATGGGGGGGGGGTATTCCGGAATATCCCCCTTTCGCCATCCCTGGTTTTTATAATTTTTACAGAAGAGCTTGTATATTCTGAGGTTAGATAGCATTCAATACCCCTTAAATCAATTAATTCATTACTTCCCGAAACTTCTATTTTTCGTTTGTTTACATTCCGTTTTTAACGACGAATTGTTTCCGTTTCTTATATTCATTAATATCGACAACTATTTGATTATATTTTAAACCCTTTTTTTATTGATAATTGTTTTTATTAACCTATTATAATAAAATCCTAAAAAGATTAAAATTAAATTTAATAATTATATATTTAATTAAGGAATTAATCCAGCATAATTCAAAGAAATAAGTAAATATTAATTTTATGTACTAAAAATGTAATAAAAAGTGAAATTTTTAATAAAAAATCATATATTTGTTTTTATTCTGTGCTCTTTTGTTAGTTTATTGGAAAATCTATAACTAAATCGATGAAAGACATTCACTCAAAGCAAAACTATTGACTGTTTATTATTTCTTAAAATTTTATATAACACAGATATGACCGAAAAGGTGGTCAGGGAGTGGACACGAGTTATACTTTATGTAGTTTTTGAATAAAATTGTTCACATGTTTATCTTGAAAGCTCTTGGTAATATAAGTCATAAAAGTTATATTTTAAAAATATTACTTAAAATTCAAACAAACTTTTATCAAGCTCAATTTATATGAAAACAACAATTCTTTTAACAATTTAACTAGCCTCTCAACAGGGTAATTTTCACACATGATAAACTGATACAAAGAGAAAATAAAATAAAATTTTTAGAGATAATTCAAGAATATTTGTTCATGCTCAAATGTTCAAAGCCTGGTCATCACAGAATAGATTTGAGTCTAATATAAACCGAAGTCTACTCATGGACTTCCAATTTTGGATATTGAGCTTAAAAGGATGGTCTCAATTGAATTTTAAATTATAGACATTCCTCTGCAGTTGGGATAAGTAAAAGGGAGAGTAAATGGAGAGCAAAGGGATAGTAAAGGGAGAGCACAGGAAGAGAATGTTTGACTCAAATAAGATTTATTTTGAATCGAAATTCAATATAAAGGAAAAAATTCAAAAATATTTTTTTATATTAAATTTAGTTATTTTTCTGAAGAGAAAAAAAAATTGTATCCAAATTCTTGACAGAAATAAATTGATTTGATTTTTTGAGCATGATACTTTTATGACATCCAAGAGTAATAGGGCCAAATGAAATTTTAAATTCAAGTTCTACTTTAAATGTAATAAATAATTGAGCTTTTCTTGGAATGGATCATGCTCAATTATTTATAAAGTTTATTTAAGCTTATTTTATTTTATCTAGGATATTCTACAATAATAAAATTATCTTGCTTGTTATACAAATTTCGAATATCTATAATTCCAAACAAATATTATTTTCATTCGGGAGAGAGGGAGAGAGAGAGGAGAGAGAGAGAGAGAGGTAAGCGAATACATTTTTTATTGCATCTTAAATTAAAACATCAATTATTCATTTTTAATATACAGGCATTGCTTTGGATTTAAATAAACAAATTTATAAGAGATGAACTAAACTAAGCAAGGTATATCAGATTCTATGATAGGCAATGATTTATAGTCCTTAATTGACTGTAGACTCATAAATAACTGAATTCTGATCGCAATTCAAAGAATTTTTAAATTAAGTTTTTTAATCGAAAACTTTTTGACTTTTTTTTAAATAAAAAAGTTGTAAATATAATGAACTTTACTTTTAGAAGAATTTCAAATATTTGATAAAAAATATGTCCAAAAAATGATGAATATATTGCATTACAAATATTAAAACAAGAGTTACTTTTTTTTCTAAAGAAAAGGCAAATAATATGACTAACTTTTCAAACAAATAAATGCATTCATTGAAATATGTTTTAAAGACATCGAAATAATTGAAGCGTTCATTGAATTTGAAGTTTTGATGAAAAGCTTTTGTTTTTATCGAATGGTTTTAAAAATTTAAAATTGAAAACAAGAGTCATATATAATTTATGTATGTTTTTATCATGGTAATAAATTAGTTATTAAATTAAATCACATTTCAAACCCTATTATAAAAGGTTTAACAAAATATGTGAAAAAAGGCGTAAATCTGAAACTTTTTGATCATTAATAACAGCTTTAATTAATGGTTTTCAACAAAAGTATAACTTTTCAAATATGGTTTTCAAAGGAAATCAATTTTATCCTAAAAATAATATTTTGGTTTAGATATCATTTTAATAAGAAGTTCTGATATTCATTAAATTTTTTTTTAGAAATGATATCATTTTTCAAATGAAAATTTTTGTTCAAATGTTTAAATAACCCAAAATGAGTTCACTATTTCTTCTTTAGGGAAATGTCTACTATTTCTATCATTCCCTTAAATGACTTTTATGAGTGAAAGAATGAGTAAGAGAGAGGGAGGTGAGAGAGAGAGAGAGAGAGAGAGAGAGAGAGAGAGAGAGAGAGAGAGAGAGAGAGAGATGAAATAATATTGAACCTTATCAAAAATGTAAAACAATTTTTGTATCTAAAAGTCATTTACTAAATGTTTTGTCGGTATCTTTTGGTAGTTTAACTCTTTAAACAAAACTGTTTTTAACGTTAAAAATGGTTTTAATATTTTCTCAGTTTAGTTGAGAATCATATCCTTTCATAAAAGGCTTGAAAAATGATGTAAATTAACGAATGAATTCAAAGTGTATTTTTGTTGTTGTTTTGCAGATAAAGTGTAAAAGTCATCAAAATTTGTTATTTGACAACAAATTTGTTAAATAGACCCGGATTTGCCTCCAGTGATATTCAGCGCAAATGTTATACTAATTATGCAATTAATCAGCGAATAATAGTGTCAAAACATTTTTGTTTCACAAATTTAGTATTTTTCACAAGTTTTCAAAAATGAGTTACAATATATTCAAAGAAAATTTTTCGTTTAATTAAAAACCTAATGAATAGAACCATCGGTTGATTACATCTGTATTCCATTCCTCGCACTAACTCTCATCTGAAGTACAATAATGTTTCCGATAAGAGCCACACAATCCATATGTTAATGACATGTCATATAAGTGTTCAGATTTTTATTAAGTATAGACTAAAAGCACTGAAATTCATAAATAAAGCCTTATTTTTATAATTAAATTCGTATTCATTATAATTGAAGCAAAAAGTAGTGGAAATGAAGAACACAATAGTCCTCATCCCTAATCATTTCTTTTGGTTTAATAGAATTCATTTGAACTGACATTTAATCAGATAAACCTTTTCTCAAATTCGACTCTATTTTCCAGATTTTCGGTTATTTTTAGTATTTATAAACGTTTTGTGAATTTTAATAATGTTTTTGTGGATAAAATATAATTTAGTTATTGATTTAAGAGTTGGTATTCATTAATCACAAACTTTTTGTTGGATCTCTTTTTAGTGTTCAAACGTTTGCTGTCAAACATTTTAATAAAACAAACATATAATCCATTATTCAATTAATTTTTTTTGAATTCTTTGTTTATATATATAAACCAAACCAAGTATTAAGAAAAATAATTTTTGTTTTGAAATGAACCATGCATATCCCTCATATACCTCATATCCCTCATATCCCTGCATATCTCTACAACATATCTATTAATTTGTCCAAAACTTTATACTTCAATACTATATATAAGTCATTAATAAAGTGGAAAATGAATGTTAAAAAAAATTAATGGATAGTAATCGACATTTAAGTGAAAAAAAGTCATTTTTCTGACATTTATAGTAAATTAGCGATACTTTATCATAGTTATACCTTGGTCACTATCTTTACTTAAGTTTTTTATTGAAGAATTTTTAGTCATTGAGTGATTTTGAATGAAAAGTTTTGATTCAAAAGTGAAAGTAATGGTCTTTTTTTGATAAAAGACATCGATTGTTGAATGGAAGCCTTTTTTCAATACTAATTGGGTGTCGTAAAGGTATCGCACTCTAGAAAATGTCTATAAAAAAGACTTTAAATCATTTGATGGATGATCTGAATGGAGAGAAATTAGAAATTCATCGCAGTTTCCAAACGACTTAAACATTGATTGAACGACTCTTTGAAAAAATCCAATTTCTTGAGTTCAGTCCTGAAAGTGTTGCCAACTTTTTACTGACATTTGCGTTGCTCTCAATTGGAGTCCAAATCAATTGCAAATTGTGTTACTTTTCTGATCAATAAATGTATTTATGAGTGAACAAGAAAGGTGCTTGCTAAAAAAATGGTGATTCACGAATTAGACTTTTTTTGGAACTTCTGTTTGACATTCTTTTAGTTCGTTTGTCAATAGAGAAGATTTGGACAAAAGGTTAGAGAAAAACAATTATCGATAAATCCATTATAGTTATGACTCAACGAAATATAAGTGACTTTTCAGAGCTCTTCTCTCTTTCTTTCAACTTAATTAGATTAAATAATGAGGGCAATAAAGTCCTGGATAATATCTTGATGACTTGTCAACGTAATTTTCGAATTTTGTAGATATAATAAAAGTCTTATATTTTTGTTCTTAATTTTAGTTATTTGTGTTTAATTTGATTCTCACTTATAATTAAAATATTGAAGAAATGATTTAAATGAAGAGTTGACATGAATTCAGATATTAATGAATTAATTGTAAACATATTTACGATTAGTTTAGTTTATTTTCAATTTTAGTTTATGCTTATAAACATAAAAATAATTAATGAGAAGTAAAGCAATTAAACCTTTTTCGTGGCTATAAACTGAGTTTTGGTCGACTTCTAGTGTTTATCAGTTTATCGGCAAATATTTTGTTGTGAAAACACATCAAAAAAACAAATCAATAAAATCTCATATGACTGGTATTCAACTCATGTTTTACCAAATCTAAGCTCTCATTAAATAACAGATGAATATTATATTAAACTGAAAGACATTTAGAAAATACTAATAATGTTTTTCAGATTTATGTTAGAAATACTTGAATCGAGTGGTAAATAGATTTGTAATACAATATATTCACAAAAAATACCTTTAAATCAAATTTTACTAAAACTAAATAAAAAATTAATTCTGTTTTATTCAAACATTGAATAATGATTGATAGATCACTTTTCTTATAGCTATTATAACTAACTTAGTAAGACTATCTCAGTATAGTTCAAGTAAATTAAAGAAAGTTTGTTTGATGAGTGGTTTTTGAAATAAAATTTGATAAATGCTTTTCAATTTTAAGCGGATGTCATCTCTCTATAACTGAAATGATATGAAACGGGTTTTGTTTGAATTTTCATCTCTTCTTCTATAGAATTGTGTCAAAAAAATTGTCGATCGATAAGAATATAATCTTCAGATACTTTTTTTCGAAAGGATTATGGATTATGTTTTTCGTAGCGCCGGTACTATTGGTTTGAGTATATATGGCAGCGATATATTAATAGTCGCAGTAGTCTAGAGCTCTAGTATTTACAGACGAGAAGAAATTGTCTGAAGATATCCTATTTTATGATGTTTCCACGACATATACCCACCAATAAGTCTTAAATGTTTGGATCATTAATTGATTTTCGTGTCAAATGAGTGAATCGACAAATAGATCGTAAAACCAATACTTCCGATGATTGAGATGTGGAAACAAATCCCGAAATCACTTATTTCCTAAACTTTTATCTCAAATAATTAGTGTTAAAACCACTCATATATTTACTTCGACTCAGATTTTTCTGAAGACTTTTATAGAATCTGTTTTATTGAATAAAAAGGGATATCGAACCTCCCCTTTACCTCTGAGTTATAATACATTTAAAACTGAGAATATGGACCACTAAAGCTTTCATAAAATTGATGGTTTATCATTTTTGTGCATGATCATCCCAATTTAAAACTACTATTTTTTCATTTCATTTGACATAAAAATATTGTCATTCTGTGCTCTTTCGTGAGTAGAATCGCTTTTATTTGTCAAAACTATTACCAGTGTTTGAAAAAATTATAGAACAGAATATAATGGAAGAAAGAAATGAATTGTTTCCAGAAATGGAGTGTAAGTAAAAAATTTTAACGAAACGGAAGGCAATGAATTGTATTCTTTCAAATTTTAACTCTTATTGCTTTTACTACTATTATGTGTCCGACTGTTAACTCAGGTTTGGATTTTAAATGAAATATTTTTATTCAAAAAAAACTTGACAATCTAGCAACTTTTATTATTAATACAGAATAACTATTAGAATATTGGATTGAATTAATACAAAGACTACTTACAGGTAAATTATCCTTGTTCCTTGCTTCAACAAATTGTTTTTAATTATATTTTTCAATTTGAAAATATTGAAACAATTTTTTTAATTATTTGAAAAGAGAACTTTAGTCATGAAAGTTGGCATAAATTCAGTATCTCTTAGATTAAACAAAAGTTTTATTCTATTCTATTCTATTCGAACAAATAATAAATTTCATTATTAAACCCAAAGGAATATTACAGTCAATAGCCTTCAAATAATTGCATATTTCTTCTAATGACTATTTTTATGGTAATAAATATTATAATAATGTTATCGTAAGAAGATTTCGGAAAATATAACAATTAGTCTAAACTACAGTAAAGTCTGCAATGCTTTGGCTTAACTGTGAGAAGTTTGACATATTTGCGAGATTAGTTTGCTTGATGAGTTAATTAGCAAGAATCTATAGATTCTTGATTAAAATGATTTTAGACATTTCATGAAAAGCATTGTCCGTAAAATTCAATTTTAAGAGAAATAAAAGTAAAACTAAATTCCTTTTGAATCGATTATTGACTTTAAATCTATGTTTGAATCGACATTTCATTTGGTTTCCATCGAATTCTTATTCAAACGGGTATTAAGAGAGTAATAATCGGAAGATTTTCTTAAAGAATAAGTCTTTTATAGCAAACGAATCAATCAATTGTACAAAAAAGGAGATATAAAGATTCATTTGATCTTTTCTTGGAAGCCATGAACGCTATTATTCACTGAGAAAATGATGAAAATCTGAGAATTGGCTCAATTTTATGTATTAAAGTGTGATATCATGCGATCGCTACTAACGGATGCTTTCAGTTTAAGAAAAAATAGAAAATGTTTTTTGTAGGGTTTCCTCATTTTATTTATCGAGTCATACGGGCACTGACTAAACATAATATTCTGAGTATTTGTTCAAAATAAAGGACTTGTCTTTTGTATCGCCATTAAACTAATGAAGGATTGGAATCATATGTAAAGTATGTCATATCATATAATAAAAGCCAAAATTGGTTTACATATCATTTTGAGAGAATCTTTTTTTAATAATTTTCATATTTTATTTGACTAAAGCTATGATTCTAACGATACAAGACTTACATTATAAGACTTATTCGTTAAACGAAGAAAATTGAGGCCAAATATTAAAGTGATAGCAATGATAGCAATGATAGCAATTGCCGTATATTTTATTAGTTTCGCAGAACATTATATTCTTATCGTAAAATAAGATAATCTTGATAATATATGCTTATATATTTCACATTCTTTAACCCAAAACATTTATTAATTATAAATTTGCATGATCAAATTGTCTTAATTTGAAGTCTATAATAAAGCTAAGATCGAATCATTTATTAACTAAATTTTAGTTATGTTTGAAGCTAATTAGTCCTCTAGATTCTACAAGATTATCTTAGGACCTTATTTTTTTACAATTTTAGATTATAATTATCTCCAAATTTAAAATTCAAGATAACGTTAATTATAAAAATGATTTTTTAAGTTATAATGAGCTGATGTCAGGTTTGTCTCAAAAACATAAACAACATTTTTAATAAGGAATTAGTGTAAGACTTAAGCGATTCAAAAATAAATGTGATTTTCAGTGAATTAGATTAACTCAAATAAAGCTATAATTTGAGTCCAATAGAATTTGATTAAAATATTTAATTATAAAAATAATCGCGACCTAACTCTACATAAGATTACATTTAGTCATTGCTAAGCATTGATTGGCAATTGATGGCAATCTATTGTTTTTTAATAGAGAGTATTTCCATATATTTTCATTATATAAAACAAATTTAATTATTTCTACCGAATGTTTTTTGAGATCAATTTTAGATTATTATAATATTTTTTAATTAAACTAAAATTACTATTAATTTCAAAATTTATCCTAGATAAATTAATCCACGTTTCTAACAAAACAAAAGTCATGTCAAAACTTACATCACTTTTTAGAGGACAATAAAACCACAAACAAACGATTGACGAATAGAAACTGATTTTAGAAAAAGTGATGTAAAAAAATCAAAATCCGTTTATATCTGAAAAAGACATTCAATTGCGATCATATGGTTTACAATTTTATTGAAACTTTACTCTATTATATGATATTAAATATATCGTCAAATCTTAAGGTTTTACTTAAGCTCTGAATTAAGACAAACGTAGGATTCTTAAACAACCATGATCATTAAATTAATAAAGTAAAACATTATGAGAGCAAAAGATTCTGTAACTTTAGTATAAAACAAAATGTAATGGTAAGAGTAATGAACCAATTTTCTTAAATATTTGAAAAATGAAAATTTCTTTATGGTATTCATTAAAAATATAAAGAAAGAATAACCTTGGTATAATATTTTAAGCATTTGATAAACCTTTTGTTAATAAGATATTCATAAATTCATTTAAATAAAAAGCTTTTAATAAATATTTATTGATTTTTAAAGCATTTGATTAAAAAGTTATTCCGAATTTATTTTAAAATTAAAGAGTTTTAAATGAATAAAGAGTTTAATGCGAACGCAATCACGCATTCAGAAAGTTATTTCTTCGAAATAAAATAACATGGTTAAACCTTATAAAACCTTCTACCTATGATTAATTTATATCTTTGACTATGTTAAAATTATGTTTAAGGTTAGGTAAGTTTATGTTAGTAAGATTAGATAAATAATGAATTTAACCATCTTATATTTTAAGGGCTAGATCTATTATTAATCAAATATCCATTTTCTTATTATTAATTTTATTATAACTAAATTATTAACAAATGTTGGAAACTTAGTAATTGAACTTATCCAGCATAATAATGGAAAATTTAATATGTTAGCATGGTTGAAATGGATATACGGTATATTTATATAAAACCCGAATCTTTGAAAGAATTGAAATTTAATAAAATCGCGTGAATTCTTCGGTTCGATGAAGAGGTGTCTAAAAGTTCAATCACTTTGAATTTCATTTTCTCGTATCGCAGACAAGACATTATTGTGAGTGAGTGTGTGTGTGTGTGTGTGTGTGAG
>JAQFZM010001371.1:0-18850 GCA_034695785.1 Galumna obvia | reverse complement strand
TTTAATCATATGCTTTATTTAGCCAATCTTCTAAATTATTAATAATATATATATTGTCTGATATCAAATTAGCAGTAATTAGATTAGTCGAGGGAGTCGGGTCTATAGTTGAGTCAGAGGTGAAGTGGTGGGCGATTGGGTTGGCGGTGGTCGGGTTATTGGTCGGGGCGGATGAACTTCGGTGCCACTTTTTGTGTTGTTTTAAAGCCGTTTCCGAAGCAAAGTTAAGGCCACAATTGCATGAACGGCCTTCTAACTTCGACATTACAGATGGACAGTAGAAGTCGAAAGGCAGCTGTCCATTTTGGTATTTCGGGTCCAATTGACGCATAAATATTCGTTGAAAAAGAGACCCGAAATGACCATCTTTGCTGCATTAAGATGCTGGTGTCGGTCCTTCGCGACCGCGCTGGTATAAAATTGGGGGCGGAATAAACCTGTCCGGAAGAAGCTTCGGCAAGTTGGACCGATGTGGTGGACAGCATTTTTGGTCAAAACACTTGACCACTTGCAGACAATATTGACTTTGCCGTACATGAATGGATTTCCATTCCTCATTGATGAAGGAGTCAGTGTTGGCGAAGGAAGTTGTGGCGGCGGCGACAGTTGTGGCGCCTGCAGTTGTGGCGGAAGTGTTGGCGGCGATAGTGTTGGCAGCGGAAGTGGTGGCGGCAGCAGTGTTGGGGGCGGTAGTGTTGGCGGCGGCAGTGGTGGCGGTAGTTTTGGCCACGGCAGTGGTGGCGGTAGTGTTGGCGGCGGCAGTGGTGGCGGTAGTGTTGGCGGCGGAAGTGGTGGCGGCGGTAGTTGTGGCCGCGGCGTTGTTTGATATGTTGCGAGGTTTGATGAATTTCGCAACAACTGGATAACCATCGATAATGGTGTGTGACCAGACATCGGCTAATGCTGTTCCGGCCGCCGCAAAATTGGCCATTTCAAGGACGCCATCAATCGTTCCTCCCTTCGAGTCCAAGTGATTGCCATAGTGGTCATGTGGCAGGATTAAACCCGAAACATCATGGCTTAAGGGTGCCATTCGTCGCTCAACGGCATTATATGCAGACTGGCCAGGTGCATGGGTTGCCATAAAAATTGCATCCAAATTGTAACGTAAAAAGTGGCCAATTATTACGGCCAGTGTTTTCGGGAATCGCGGGTTTTCGTCCGGGCCACCATCGACTAAAATAAGGACAACTGGCTTTATATCTCCAGATTCGGTAGTCATCGTATCTTCAAATTCGGCCAAACCTGCGATGACGCCAAAATCGGTGCCGTGGGATTCAGCGGTGCTGCGGTCATGTTTACCGCTTCTTATTGCCACATAGGTTGGCCCACTATAGCTCAGTTTATTGCCGGCGAAATTAAGGGCGGTGTAGACTGATGGCACCAGTTTGTGCCGATAGGCCACGACCCAATCATGGTCTGGGAGCGATACACGATATCGCCAACTCATCAAAATCGGCGATTGCTTGTTCGCCGCAGCCAACCCTAATGGAACCCGGGCTTTATCGTCCTGGGAAAGGACAAATGTTGTCTTTTCCTCCAAAAATTCTGCCATTTCTATGAGATGTCCGATTGTGGCAGAAGCGAAGTGGGCGTCAGGGTGTGGTTTGCGGAGGTCATTCTGGGCTTTCCGAAATTTGATGGCTGTTGTGGTGACGTGTCTCTGGCCTTGATGTGATGAAGCGGAGCGAGGCAGGAGCCGAAGATAAGCCGCACTTCTTGAGAGGTTAAACCCTTCTTCTCTCAGTCGTTCGACTAAATGGTCGAGAGAAAGGCACGAGCGCAGAATTTCGGTTCGGCGCCTCGCATCAGCAGCAGCGCCAACAGAAACAATCTCCACAATTGTCTGGAGAAGTTGTGGTTGGTCCACCTCCAGACTTGGCCTCCCTCTTCCTTTTCGGCACAGTTTTTTAAAATTTTCACCGAATTCCGGATGATTTTGGACGGCCTGGAGTTGTCTTTTTCAATGCTGTCGGAACTTCTGTTGGCGGACACGTTCAGCCTCATACCTCTTGAGGCGCTTCTGAAGCACTTTCTTCTCTTCTTCGAGCTTCTTCAAAGTGTGCAGTTGATCTGGCTGAATCAGCCCACACTTTCTCATAGAGGTTAGGCCGGCAATCTTTTCATTTAGGCCAGCCAGCATCAAGCGGGCCTTATCTTGTGCCGGCTTTGGTCTTTCTTCTGGGTCAGGCACTGTTGTGACGGTTGTGGTGAGAGTTGGCTGAGGCGAAGAAGGGTTTGTGTAGGGGATTGTGGAGGAGGTATCATCACATGTGGTCGAATTGGTATTTGTGGCGGCGGTGGTGTTATTTCGCTGTTTTTGAGACCAGAAATTATATAAAGTTCTGGTCTTCTGCGGCTGACGTGACTTCAGGTCATCAAAAGTTGCAATTAAAATGTTGTCATCTTTTTTGACCTGATTCCAGAGGGCCTGCGCTGATTGATATTGGACAGCCTTCGGCTTTTCAGGACACGTCCTAATAAACTCTTGAATGAAGTCTTTATATGACGGGAGTAATTTATTGGACATTATGTTTACAATAAAACTAAATTTCAAATGAAATAAATGAACAAATTTTGTGGCATTTGAAGGAATATAACTGGATTTTCTTATTTATTCTTTATCTTAATTCTAATCCTTTGATTTTCAACTTTAAATTTGGGCTGACTCTTGTGTACGTATGCAAAAGCCTGACCCCCCCTTTAAAATTCATACTATTTCATACGCTTTTGATTTACCCCCTCCCCCCTACGGCTGCGTACGTAATAAATGAACAAACCCTTATTAAAATGTTTTAAAAAATCTAAAGCTTAAAACATTAATAATAAAAGAATTTGAAACATTTGAAAAGAAAAATAATTTAATTGGAATTTCATTAAAATACACTTTCTTCAACTATTTTTAGCATCCTGTTATATTAAAAATATAAAATATCAAAATTTATATAGAGTCAAGTCTTTGATTAAAGAGACAAGTTTTATTGATCTTGCTTGTCAAAAAAAGATATAATTAACTTTTAATACATTTTCATTAAAATTTTCCAAATTTTCAAATCCAAGATTATATAAGAAATTATTTTAAACCTTTGAAATATTCTTATTTTAAACATTATATAAACAAACGTTAAAATTATAAAACAAGAAATACAACCCAAATGTATTATAATAGAAAAATCAGTTGCTTAACACATACATATTAAAATATATAAAGTATAAAGAAAATGACCAAGCCAATATAATCAATAAAACAAAGAGTATACAAAATATCAACTCTAATATTAACTCTTTTATTGTTCTTAATAATTTCTAATACTTTTTCTAAAATAATAAATATTTTAAAATATTATAACTAATTATTATAAAAATATTCAAAAGTTATCCAAATATATTCTTATTATTTATGTTTTATTTTAATTTTTTAACGATATTTTTCTTCAACATGCGCAATTTAATTGAATAAAATGTATTGGTAAGGTAAAAGTCAGGAAAAGTTAAAATTTTTCATAAACGGTTTTAAATATTTAAATAAGGTAAATAGTTTTATATTTATTTATTTATTAGAAATCTAACCAGAAAGGAATATTTTTGAAAAAAATCACTAATTTAGGTTTTTAGAGGTTTATATGACTTCAAAAATTCTTCATATTTAAAAAAAATAAAGGACTTAGAAAAAATATAATTACTAGTATTATCTTATTTACAATAATATAATTAGATCTCATATTTCATATAATTTCTCTGAATAACATCAGCCTAACAACCATTTATCGATCGATAAATCTTTATTACTAATTATTTATTTCTATTATATTATATAACCTTGATCTTTAGAGTAACACGATTTTTATTATTCATTATAAGACAAATTATTTTCTATCTGAAATTAAACAAAATCACTTCACCTAGCACAATTATTTCTTCTTATTCTAAAATATAAGCTTCAATTTACATTAAATATAGTGATGAGCAAATTAACACTGAGTTAGCCTTAACCCTGGAATAAACCTGGTTAAAGGTCAACCTATAACACTCTGAGTCAAAGCTAATATCTAATGAGTTTGAGAAGATGGTTAACCTTGGGGTAACCTTTTGACTCTATCACGTAATCTTTACCATAGAATCAAATGAACTAAAGTAGGAAAATAGACTAACAATTAATATATTGTTCTTGATATTTAAATATAATTTATTTAGTTTTTGAAAAATCTTTTAAAACTTATTGCAATATTGTTTTAATTGTTTTAAAAAGTGTTTTTCTATTAAAAATTTAAAAAAATATTATTGAAAATTAGTTGTCAATATGGCATAGAATAAATGTTTTATGTTATCAAAATTAAGAATAAATCTTCGAAGTTTACCTTTTGATTCAGAGTTAAAGTCAGGGATGGCAAAAGACTGAGGCCCAAGGGGGATATAAAGTTAAAAATTTGAGTCCGAGCTAAGGGGGGGTATAAGGGGGGTATTTTGAAAATGACCCAAAATTGTTTTAAAACACATAAAACATCAATTTTAAGGATTTTTCTGACTTACATGACTTTATTTAGTCATATTTTAACAAAGTTTATAAAAATTAATTCATAAAACTAAAAATTTTTGTTAAAAAAGGCAATTTTGTAAAATTTTCAAAATTTTTGAGGACAAAATTTGAGCGTAAAAGTATGATTTTTGACGATTTTATGCATTAATTGAGGTTGTCCTTCAACTTTCTTTAAAATTTCTGCCATCTTTTGATTTTTTCCTTAATCTTTTCTCTTTTTTGCCTAATTTTTCACTACATTTACATATTTAGTGTAGTATATGTAATCGTTTTGCACCCACCCACCCATCTACCAGCCCCCTCACCCATTCTATCAGCTCTCTCAACCACTCTACCGGTCCATTCACTCAATCTACTAGCCCTCTCACAAAATATATTGGTCCACTCACTGGTTAAATTCCGTAAATGTAGTAGAAATGGCTTTGTCTTCAAACCTTGTTTGAATTTTTTCCTCTTTTTTCTCTTTCTCTTGGGGGGGGGGGGGTGTCCTCTAACTCTCGTTTAAGGGGGGTATTTTTGCTTCAAGGGAGTATTCCGGAATACCCCCTATTTGCCATCCCTGGTTAAAGTTGAGGTTAATGAAATTTTGTTTAGGGTTAAGGGTCAAAGGATTTTTTTATCCTTTTTACTTTTTGCCCATCACAAATTGAATATAAAAAAGAATTTGTGCGCTTAAAACAAGAATATATATATTAAGCAAATTTTGTTTAATTTGAATCAACAGAATAAGACATATATAGTTGAGGACATAACTACACCGACTCACTTAATCCTTCATATTTTTTTAACAGATTGATAGATCTTATAGCAGTTTTCACCAAAATGATCTGGGATAATGGTGTGTATAAGAAAATGCATTTGAAAAAATTCGATCAAAGTTAAAATACTTTTTTTGATGACGAATTAAAACTTATATATAAATGATATTTTTTAAGGGAACATGATTGGTTTTTCTAAAAAGTTTTAGATACAGTACCCATTCGGTTGAGTAAACTACCTCGGTGATATAGAATTAGTTAACCCAATCGATTAGTTAACTAAACTGATAAGTTATATTTTTATTGAATTGCTTTATGTTCTGCATAATTCTTAAGATTATATTTTTTAAGAATATCTTTTCTTAGTACACCATTTTTTTTGCTTTAGAGTTAATCTCATATTCATCTTTAATTGAAATCTTTTGTGAATTAGATGAAGACATTTTCACTAATTTAAATGTAAATAAAACAATGCTTACACTAAAAAATTTAAAATTAAAATTAGTTAACACAAGCAATCAATTTTATCATATGATGACTCGATATCTACCAATAAAATGCTTAACTCAAATCATTAGTTAACACAAGTAGTGCTTTACTCAAGTGGTTATAGTTTACAGTTTAGCCATATATTTGGTGTTTGGGTTTTATGAATCGCTTAACTCAATTGATTAGTTAACTCAAATATTACTTTACTCAACCGATATGGAACTGTAATTAGATTTATTAGCATGTTCAATAATAACCATTTTCCAATTAATCATATTGAACATTTTACCTTGCTTATAATGTTTATCATGAAATATAGCATTTTTCACTTATCATAACTTTTGTTAATTATTTAATCATGATAAAGTTTTTATACAAAATTCATTAAAATGCACATGTTTAATTTGTTTTTAAATAAATATTAACAAGATATAAATAGATTGATTATTTTAGCTTTATAAAAAATAAATTATATGTATTTTAAAATAAAAATATCATTAAAATATAAGTTTTAATTCAGCATCAAAAAAATTAATTTAACTTTGATCGAAATTTTTCAAAATTTTTTTCTAATACACCCCATTATCCAAGATCATTTTGGTGAAAACCGCTTTAAGATCTATCAATCTGTTCAAAAAATATGAAGGTATAAGTGAGTCGGGGTAGTTATGTTCTCAACTTTATGTATATCAAGTTATAATTATTTTAATTATTTAGGATAATTCAAGGTAATTTGTAGAACAAATAAATTAGCTAAATTTTTATTAGGATTTATGAATTTTTTACATTTATAATCTTGCTAAATTCTACAATAATTTAATAAACAAATATTTTGCCTAAATAATAACTTAATAAGCAATTTATTATATTATTCATAAATATTAAATTATCTTTTTATATATTTTAAAAAATATAAACTTAAAATTAATTGATAATAAAAAAATATAATATTTAAACACAATTTTAACACATTTAAATACTTGGCTTTCATTACTATTGAAAATGCTATGTTTATTTAATTTATTTTAAAAAACTGTAACTTTAAATTTTAGAATATACCTGTATGTTCATTGAACACAATACCTTGGTATCAATAAAAATGTTAGGTTCGGGTATAGTTTAAATATGTGAATAAAATCTATGAAATTTAATATTACTTCTAATATTTCAATATTAACATTCGATATAATTATGATTAATAATAGAAAAAAGTTTTAAAACCGATTTGTTCTTCAAAAATAATATAAAATTTGATTCAATATCTGTACACAAATGTAATCCTGATTTCTAATTTTACACTTAAATACTTTAATGCTTTACATCGGGTGACAAATTCTAAACCCTTGTTTCCTTGAAAACTATAAAAACCTTGACAATTCCTTGAAATTAGTTTTATTAAATTTTTAAATACAATTTTTTCAGAAAATCATATTTTCCTTGAGATAATTTCTTTAAAGATTTATGTATTAATACATTAAATACCATTCATTTAATGAATTAATAAATACATACATTCTGTTAAAATACTTTATTAGATGTATTATACAAAATTGAAGTATTTTTTCAACAATATTTTTTAATATAATGAATAAAAAAGTGTTTATAAATTTATGATACAGTTTTTTATTAACTCAATTAAAGAAAGACAAAAAACTCTTTTTCCTTGACAATTCTTGTCAAGGCATACCTCCATCATAGATTTTTGACTAAACCTTTAACTCCTTGGCTGTCAAGGCAGTTATTTGACACTTGGTCAGTCGAACTTTACTACTTCAATACTTAAACTCTAAAATTTTACTTTTTTTATTGCTTTGTATTGTAAACGTTTTTAAGTTAATTTTATAAAAAAATAGTACCAATTTGTGTAAAATATTCAAATTATTAGTATAGTGATGCCCATTATTAAAGCTTACATTTGAATCTTACAAAAATTTCAGACATTATTGATTTTCAACTAAAGTTTAAAAACTATCCATTTACTGACATTCAATATTTTTGTTGTTTATTTACAATTTTTCTAACGTTTATAAAGGACTTGGATATTGCTCATGGTTCGATCTTAACAAGTACACATTTTCTCTAACATGAATAATGTTAGGGAAAAATCAATCTGAAAATCTCCGTGATTCAATGAATCAAAAATCAGCATCGCTACATTAGTATATTTCATTAGTATTTTTGTGAATACATTTTATTTCTTATTGCAAAATATTCATAGATTTGAAGAGAAAGGGATTTATATTTATTTTAATGAAACTAAAACAGGCTTGTCAAAGTAGCCACAATGGGCGAAATATTTAATTATTATTCCTGAATGCAATGATCAAGATAGGTGTAGTGATCAAAATATAAATTCATATAAAGTATTCAATACTTATTGCTTTGTTTTAACATTAATTTATCAAAAAAAAGTTCATTTTTAATTTATGCATTTTCATATCATAATTATATGTTAATAATAAACACTTTTCTTACTCATTCAAATAATGTTATATGTGAATAAGTTTAATATTCTTTCTCATTTCAAATAGCATATTCGCAAATTTGGATAAAAATTGGCTACTTTGACATTGCTGATCTAAAAATTCGATTAATATATAAATGTAATATCAGATATATTAGTAATAAATTATTATTTATTGGTAAAAGTATTTCTATTGCTCAATGAATCAGACAATAAATAGCAAATTATTTCATTGAAAATATTATATAAAATAATCGATATTTTATCCTTAATAAGTATATAAAGAATAATTTTATATAATAAAAATAATTCTTATGTGTTTATAAACTTAGTAAGTACTGTCACATATCTATTATATTCTTGGTTAAATGTTAATTAATCTTTATAAGAAATAAATTTCTATATATTTTAAACAAATAATATAAAATATAATATAAAGTTATGTTTGAAAAACTTTTCATACCTTTTGGTATAAACTGTAAAAATAAAGTATTAAACTATTTCTTCACTGGACTCTTGATTTCCATATTTTCAGTGATGCCATTAAATATATTATTTACAACGAAACCAAACGAAACTATTTCATTCTTATTGACTCGAATAAGTATTTCTCTTTTATATATAGTTTTATTGTTTTCATATTTATTTGTGAAATTCAAATCTAATGTGATTTTTGAAATTCTCGAAGAAATTAATATATATTATAAACGCTTTCATCAAAAGAATAACAACAAATCAATAAAAATTTGTCTCACATTTCATATAATATTCTATATTTCTGGAGTTATTATGGCTTTTATGACACCTTTACTTGATAAACTTGTTGAAATATCTCCCGAAATCAATGTTAAATTTCGTCACCATGTTATAATTTCAGCATTTTATATAATAGGCTGGATAGTTTTAATTCAGTTTATATATTATGAAATAATGTCGAGATATTTGTTTGTTTTGGAAACTTTTCACAAACAAATGAAACAACTAATCGTTGGACCACCGAATGAAAGACTCTTTGAAATCAATCAAATACTCAATGATTTTGAAATCAATCAAAATACCCTTTCATATACTCTTTGTATTATTGACTATTTTGGCATGGGCATATTATTTTTCTGTAAAACATCTCTTATATTAATATTTATTGCAGCAAATTTTTGTATTCAACTATATTTATGTTGTCTTTCATGTTTTATTTTACTCATTGCTATTTACCTTCGATTTAAACTAAGAATATATCGAAGGCTCAAAATAATTTCTAAAATAATCTATGATTTAAAGGTTTGGAAGTGTTTAATGAAAAAATACTAAAAATATTATTAAATAATAATTTATTCTTTAAATACTGTTAAATAAATGTTTGTTTTTATAATAATAAATTTCATTCTAATCTTTTTAAATTAATTATTATATTTTTACAAGATGAAATTTTGTTTTTAAAATTTTCTATCTTAATTCTTTTTCAACTAATTAGTCCATAGATTAATGAGTGCCAGGTTAATATAAATATTTACTCAGTATAACTTTAATCTAATGATGATATTATGTAAAAAAATTCATTTTTAATTAAGTGTTAAAATTTGAAATTTAATAATTAAGAGCTGTATTAATGAACACCTTGTTTAAGATAGTTGAAACTAAAACTTTATTTTTACACTTTGCATATCAATCTAATGACTAAATTTTTCTAATCCATTGCATTGATTTAATCACTAATACACTCGAATATTAATTATTTTATTTAAATCATAATAATATCAAATAATTCCTTAAGGCTTAAGTTATTTAAAAATATTAATAAAATTGTTTTATAAAAATTTAATGATTAGTTGTCATAAAATAAAATATTGTTTATTTATATAAAATGAAAATTAATTATTTACTTTTCAAAGATATTCCGATATAATAGTATATAAAGAGAATATAACAGAAAAAAATTATTTAATTGGGTAGTAATTTTAGTGATTATTTGGTGCTCACGAATACAATTACACAAAGAATTGTAATTTTGATTACTAACTGATATTCTAAACATTTCATTAATTTCACTAAATTTATACTTCAAATATATTGTCGGCAGAAACCAAATGACAAAACCAGCGGAAATAATTTACTTTTCAAACATATTCTAAGAATTATATTAAGCAGAGATGGCTAAAGGCGGTCAATCCAGTGTGAGTATTAACCCACTCTGGACCAAAAAGTTTCAACAGAGCTAGTGCTTGTCCATAGATGTAATGTCAAAGTTTAAATTCTCCAGGGAGGGTCATGTTTTCAAAATTTTGCCTCTCAGGGGTGTATTTTGAAATAACCCACCCTTATCCATCCCTTATATTAAGATATTAATAAAGTTATATTTTAGATCATTTTAATTTTATAAAATGTCTTTGATAAGAGACAAAATTAAGAGATAATTCATTGCAGTTAATGATATGAATTGATAGAACTCATAGTAATTCATCGGAAACATATTATAACAATAGAACCCGATCTCAGGTCCCGACAACTTCTCTATAAATAACATTATTTTAAGCTTTTGTTTAATATTTATATTATTCTGAATAATAAACTTATAGAGAAGTGGTCTTGACTTATGAGCTCTTTTGCTAATCCAAGTACTCATTAAGTTTATCATAAAAGCTATACTGAAAAGTATAACACATATGAATACAACCGCAAACCTAAACAAATATAAAGTATTCTTATCGTGGGATAAATATATGAATATTTGAAGATTAGGAGTTCCGAAATAATAGTATATAAACAGAATATAACAGAAAAAACTATTTAATTGTACCGTTATTTTAGTGAGCATTTGGTGCTCACGAATACAATTCCATAACAAACGAAAACTTTTCCTTTTTATTGATTTTCTTATATTTTCGTTAATTTCACTGAATTTATACTTCAGAAAAGTTGTCGGCAAAAACCAAATAACAAAACCAACGCAAACCATACCATACATCTGAAGAGTCCAATTCAGAGTCACTGGACTCCACACAATAAAACTAATTAATGAGAATCCAGTGTTTGGTTCCAAATACGCTATAATTGCGGACAAAATTATTATTCCGATGTTTAGTATTACGAGTGACCAAAAGGACTGTTTCAGCATATATTTAGTCATTAAATTAGCGGATAATATAAGACGTCTGTAATGAATGGCATTCAGTCGTAGAGGGAGTCGTTTGTGTTTTAGTTGATATAAAAAACTCAAAAGAGAACAGCTTTGGTTTGACTCTTGGATTTGAAGAACAGTTGTAATGAATAAGAAAATAAATGAAGAAATACTAATTACAGTTGATATAAGAAAGGGATGACCAAGAGTATAGTTTGCGTCACACAATAATGATCTTAACCTACGGCTTGGAAACAGAGCTGAGACACAAAATCTCAAACAATTTATTAATAAAATAATTTTTGTGATCCAAACAAGAGTTTCATTGCCTTTACTTTTAATTCCATTGAAATAATTGTCGAAATTATCTGAAACTAATAACTTATATCTCCTAAAAAACTTTTCCAGTCTTTTGATAGCAATCTCTTCGTCGATGTTTTTCAAAATAAAGTTATTATACTTTCGTTGGATTTGTATACTATGAGGCACTTCTCTTAAGAATTTTCGACTCATTTTTAACAAAAAATTAATTATATTTTAATAGAATTTAATATTATATTTATATTTAATTTTTTAATAATTGTAAAAATAATATTTAAGAATATTTTAAATACCAATCGAAATGATCTTGCTTATTTCCTGAATATTCTACATGGTGTTTTCTTATTTGGTTTTTATCCAATTTCTAGTGAATATAAGATATAGAAATAATATTTTATATAATCATTTCTAGAATTAAATTGCGAGCAAAAGTGTATTAATTATATAAAATATTATATAAATTATGAAATATTCTCAAATAAAAGCAAAAATATATTCATTATTTATTTCTAAAGAATCGTTTTATTCTCATGATCTTCCCTGGGTAACAATTTATGTCAAATAAAAATAATATTTAATATTAATTAAAATAATGAAATTTTGCTAAAAATATATTATTTAAATTTTTGATATAAACTTTAAGTATTTTATATATAATTAAGATGAATTTTTTCGCAAGATTATTTATATGATATCATATGTGTTACTATATTTTTAATATTGAATTATTTGTGTCTGAGTTAAAATAATATGAAAATCATTAAAAAAACTAAATAATAAATGAATTAATTCTAATTTAAACTAAAATATATCTTTAAGTGAAATATGTTTTTTACCAAGTATAATTTTAGTTAGAGACAGAAACCCAGGCTATTATTGTGTACACATTATAATAAAAGATTACAATTCAAAATAAGTTTTACAATCATAAAAATAGAAAAATTACTCAATACAGAAACGTGTAATAAATATATAAAAGGATATTTACATTAATTGATCAAATTTAACAAAGTAAATGTTTACCCTTGCAATTTTAAGTCAATTCAGTCATGAAATTCTATTTAATTTAAATTTTTCATTAAATATCATTCAAATAATATGAAAATCACAATAAATTTATATGAAATCCTTAAGTAAATGACAAATGTTTTTAACAATTCATTAAAAATATAATTATTGATATAAAGACATCTGTATTTTACAGAAAAATTTTGTTGAATACCAAGGTGTAAAAATTTATCAATATTTTATTATAAAATTATAAAGAAAGCAAAATAATCTTGGTAATAATTATGAGAAAATTTTGGAAAAATTGAGAAAAAAATTATATTATTTTGTAAAATAAATCTAATAATTAAGAGCTTGATAATTGATAGGTTACTTTATCAAGAAGCAAGATGAATCAAAAATACTAGCTGTTAGCTTGACCAAATTTTATTTGAAAAGGAAACTTATAAAAGTTGATGGTTTATATAAAATCGACAACAATTTTATTGTTAACAGATTTTAAAAAAATTGTTAAAATGATTTCATTAATTTTTATAATTATTGCTATCCTTTCAGGACACAAATGCCTTGACTTTTACCAAGAGCCTTATGGGGATCTCAAAAATAAGAGTCTACTTTCTATTGAAGATGTGGTTAATCCAAACCCATCCGCAAAATATACGCCAATAACTGATTATAACAACTTTGAGATGTTTTCATACAAATATTCGTTCACATCTGCGCCTACAATGATGTACCAAGGTGGTTGGACCAAGATTATCTCTGTAAATGATTTTCCAATTGCCAAGAAAATGATGGCAGCCCTAGAATTTGTCACTCCGGGTGGTTTCAAAGAGATGCACTGGCACAATTCCGCTGAATGGGTTTATGTAATCAAAGGTAGTTTACGTATTACAGCTGTTGACCCCTCGGGTAAGGGTTTTGTTAGTGATGTCCAAACGGGAGATATCTGGTTTTTCCCGGCGGGAATCCCGCATTCATTTCAGGGATTGGGTATAGAAGGAGCACTTATATTCACTGCATATGACGATGGTAACTTTAATAACGTTAACACTCTATTTCTTAACCAATGGCTAAATCGAATACCACTCGATATTGTGGCCAAGACTTTGAAAACACAAAAGACAACTTTTACCAAGCTTAAACCATGCTTCAGCTTTGGTCAAGGTAAAATGCCAAAACCAATTGATCAAGAAATCGCTCAAGTGTCCTTGGTCAACGGATTTGTGCCTCAATCATATGCCTATTATTCTAGCAAGATAAAACCTAATGTAACCACAGCGGGCGGTAGTACTAAAAAGATTATTAACAAGAACAATTTTCCTGTCACTACTATGTCAACAGCATTATTTTCGCTTAAGCCTGGTACTTTACTATTACCACATTGGCATCCAAATGCTGATGAAATAGTATACTTTCAGCAAGGTTAGTTTTAATATATTAATGTTTAAAACGATTATTAAATATATTTTTGATTTGTAGGAAAGGGTCGAATTACGTTATTTATGGGAATTAATTCCCGAACGACAGACTTCCAAAAGGGTGACATCGCATATCTGCCCAAAAACTGTCCGCATTATACGGAAAATATAGGAAAAGAAGATCTACTCTTTGTCTCTCTTTGGAACGATCCAAGTGTTCAATCAATTGGTTTAACTGATTGGTTGGCTCACACACCATCCGGTCTCGTTGATGAACACCTTGTAATTGGAGAAGCCTTTATCAACACCATTCCTAAAAATAGAATTGGATTAATACCATGATTATATTACAAATATAAATATTAAACAAATATATATAATAATATAATAAATAATAATTATAATTAAGTAAAAAATAAGAAATGTTTGGATATAAATAAAATCTAAAAGTTTTTTTGTATCATCAAATAGAAACTAGTAAATATTGAAAAACATTTACCAAGATCATTAATTATGTAGAGAATTTGTAAAAATGTGTTTTCACTTTAAGAACAATAATGATTTTAGTCTAAATTTATGTTTTAATCTAAAAGTGATAAAAATAGTGAAAAAATTTTAATATACAGAATTGGTAATTTAAGAACTAATACAACCAATTCGGTTAACGTGTAGGGTTGCCAACGATAAATCCTTAAATCTAGTAATATTAACCAGGGAATCAATGGAAAATCAAGGATTACATAGGAATTTGATGTAATATTAATAGATCTTAATACTTTCTAAAATTTTTAAATGAAGGATCTCTATATATATTTGACAAGTACAATCAAGGCGATGATTCTGCAATAAAGGGAAATCCTTGAAAATCAAGGAGAGTTGGCAACACTATAAAAATGTGCCGAAATAATGGGAGAAAGCTAAAACACTTCATAAATGCTGTTTGCTATTTGAAGTAAAGCATGTGATCTCTTTGTAGTATCTCCAAGTGTCCAATAAATTGGTTAAACTGATTGGTTGGCTCACACACTGTCCGGTCTCTTGGACGTACACCTTCCAACTGGAGAAGCCTTTTTCAATACTATTCCTTAGGATAGAATGGGATTATTACCATGATGACTTAATTAAAAATTGTATCATGTTCCAACTTTGTTTGAAAGAATGATAAAATAGTTTAAAGTAACAATCTTCAACTGAAAAATCCTGGGACGTTGGTAGAGGTAGTTTCACAGGCAAAACTAATTATTAATAATACAAAATGTAGACGTCAAATTTCACATTTACCATAGACAGTAGTGTTAAAATGTGAGTCATTAGTCCTTCTTTGTATTATTAATTACTGTGTTATTATTTTAAATAGCTTAGTCTGTTCACCTGGAATTCATATTAAATTAAGTTTGGTATCATTGGAAAGAAAATATTAACTGAACTATGAATTTTCATGAATCAAAATACTGAATAAAGTAATAATATATTTGCTCTCATTTTGATAGATTATAGCAATAAATTTTGCTTGTTTATATTATAAAGATTGTTTATATTTGTCATTTACGTGAGTATGAATTAATCTTAATTTGTAGATTAAATTGAATAAATGTTATCAAGCATATTTTAAAAAAATGGAAGTATGACTAAATTATTGATTGTGATTATATTTTCTAGATTAAATAGTTTAAGGTCTTTGTACGATTATTCACTCATTCATTATGTTTTACTCTGATCATACTTTAATAACTTTGGCTAATTCTTACACTATAATAATCTTGGTACTTAATATATTAATAAAATAATTATCAACTGTCATAATTATATAAATATGATATAAAGAATAATAAAGATAATTTAATATATTAAAATATTTATTACCAAACAAGAGAAATTATAATGAAATATATTAAAACTGTATATTTATCTTATATACAGTAGTGGAAATATCTATGGACCTGTGATTAAACCTTGATAAAATTTTAATGGATGAATAGATTTTGATGCGGTCTTTGCTAAAATGATCTTGGACAATTAGCATTTATAAAATATTAAATGTGAAAAAATTTTTATCAAGGTAAATATATTAAAAATATATTAAAAAAATTTTTTAGAAAAAAGATAAATTTTATAATTCTATTTATATTAATGTATATTTTTACAGACAAATCCATATACATTTGTATATTTCTGTAATCAATATGACGTAGGAAAAATATTGTGAGGGTCAATTGTTCGCCATGGCTACATTTTTGGCCATGCCTTCAAAAAAAATTTCGAAATAAATTATGAATGTAATATATGAATCCGATACAGAATTTCACGCTGATCACGAAATTTTACATATTATTCAAATATTTTAAAAGAATCGTGTAATATCGTATAGAAATTATTTTTTTAAGATAAAAATGTAAATAAACTAATGGTTTGTGATTTGAAATTAATTTTAATATGATATTTAATATCTGTGTAAAATTCTCTATCGGATTCATGTATTACATTGATAATCAATCTCGAAATTTTTTTTGAAGGCATGGCCAAAAATGTAGCCATGGCGACCAATTGACAATTACAATATTTTTCTTTCCTCATGTTGATTACAGAAATATACACATGTATGTGAATTTTTCTATAAAAATATATTTTAATCTAAATAAAATTATAAAATTTATCAATTTTTAAAAAAAATAATTTTAATAAATTTACTTTGGTGAAAATATTTTCAAATTTATTTTTCATAAATGCCAATTATCATAGATCATTGTAGTAAAAACCGCGTCAAATTATATTCATCCATTAAAAAATTATCAAGGTTCAATCACAGGTCTATAGATATTTTCACTACTGTATGTTAGTGTGACCAGGTCTTTTCGCAAATATAATTATTTACTACATTCAAAATAATTACAAAATAAGTACATTTTATTTTATCAATTTATTGAATTAAATCTATTTTTCATTTGTTTTTGCAAATTTAATATTTTTTTATTTTAGTTTTAATGAAATCTTCAAATTAACTACAAGTTTGACTGAATTTTTTTGTAACAAAAATTTATGCTTTAAGTAAAGGAATGGATAAATTATTTCTTTCATTGGTCCAAATATTATACATATGACAACACTCGTTCAACTAGAAAATTCCCTACAAGAATTGCTACAACAGATTCGATTATAATTGTGATATTTGGAGATTGTCATCAAAGGATTCTTAAATTTATTGATAATATCCATTGTTTTTACTTCATCTGAAATATGTTTAAGCGATTAATTCTATTTATTTAATTTGTCTTTAATTGAATCATTAAATCAAATAAATTAATTTATATAATAGTCTTTTTCTCAAATAACTTAATGTATTTGAAAAATAATTCAATAAAGTTAACTGAAAAATTGAGATATGGTTCATATATTGTAATACAATTAAATGACTCAATTCAAAAAGGTCATGGATAATTTGTGGTTACTCATTCAATCCCAAACCAATTAAATATTCTTTTAATGATTATATATTCCCATGTTTCGATACTTAGTAGTAAACATGTTTCTTCAACAGTCGAGAATTTAAATGATCTGGATCTGTTTGATTAATATTTTTTAAAATAAGTACAGTATATAGTGCTTATTGAGCCTTGGTAATAACGGAAAAAATTTTACCTAATTATATACATTACTTACTAATTTGGTACATTTGGTCACTCTAGTGACTGTATATTTAAATGCTCATAAGTTTTGAGTCATAAATTAATGAATTAAAATTTTTAAAATAAAATATATAATAAGAAATCTATATATTGATTATTATATTATTTTATTAAACTTAATTTTATATTTAAATATTATTTTGAAATAAGAAATCAAAATATAATTTAGTGCGTATTTATCATATAAAAGATCTATTAAGGACTTTCATAAGTTATTTTTATGTAAGGTAAATTAACAAGAATTGGATAAATTTTTGATATTATTGTTTAAATAGATATAAATTATGAAAATATTCAACAAATCAAACTTTGCAAGATCAATGATAGAAGACGAAAATCGTATTAAAATTACGATTAACAAGATAAATTCATTTGCAGTAAGAAATTATGCGGTAATACTTAGAGATATGGATGAATATGTTCAGGGTATTCGACACAAGAAGAGAGTTATAATCGTATTGTTTACAAGAATAGGAGTCATTCTCACAACACTTCGAATGGGTTTTGGAATTATGTCGATAAATAATTCCTCGATTATAAAAGAATTACTTCTACCGGCTTATTTGTGGGGCGACTCTAAACTAATTCTTAATATGTGGTTTGCATTATGTCTGGCAATTACTGGAATTGGATTGACTGTATTAAATCAAGAGCTATCCAGGAAATTTTATTATTTAGATATTTTACATATGATCAGAGATAATACAATAAGTTATCCATTAAACTCCAGAAACCGTCAGAAGCTCTCAATTCGATTACATTTATTGGATTATATTTTGTGGCCCTTATTTAACATTACATTTGGTTTCGTATTTTTCTTTGTATTCATTTCGACAACAATTATGTATTTCTCACTCGAAGAGAAGAGTTCTTTAATTGTTAATTATGTGGTACTAAACTATCTTTTTGTTATTTGGACTAGACTCCGAAAAGGGAATCCCTTCCCGTTAAGGAAATAAGGGATTCCCTTTCCCTTTAAGGGAATTTCAAGGGAAAGGGAACAAGTTTTTCAACCCACGGGAAGGGAAGGGAATCCCTTTTGATTTTGAAATTC
>JAQFZM010001370.1:0-18854 GCA_034695785.1 Galumna obvia | reverse complement strand
TATATTAACTAACATATTTTTATTTATTCATTCAAATTATAAAAATAGAAAACTAAACTGTCGCAAATATAAAAATAAACAAAATAATGAAAACCTGAATAAATTCGGGAACCAAAAATATTTTGATTATAAATATCACTAGTCATATATAAAAAGACTAGAACAAAACCACATTTATATTAACTAACATATTTTTATTTATTCATTCAAATTATAAAAATAGAAAACTAAACTGTCGCAAATATAAAAATAGACAAAATAATGAAAATCCGGGGAATTTTCATATAATAATTAGTCTTAAATTTTGTTTAAAACAATTTATTTATTAAAATTACATTTATTCTAAACGTCTACGTTTAACATTATAAACACAATCAAATTTATTTAAATGTGAAGCACCCGTTACGAGTTTAAACATTTTGCGAACACAGCGAAGAATGCAGTCATGAGAGGAGGTCTGGTCGCCAAACGCCATATGAATGTGCTCAAAAAATGGTAACTTGGCCTCCCATATTAAACGATATGGAACTCGGTCTTCGTCATAACCCGGCAAGGGCTTAAGAGGATTAAAATACATGTCTAAAAAAATTTAAAACAGATCAGATCGAAATGAAATAACGAAGTAACTTACAATTACGACCACCTTCTGGTAAATATTCGACAATGAAGAGACAACAGTGAGTCCTATACATTGAATCCTTAGTCGAACGTATGGTAGTGCCAGGGGCATATACCACGGGCATTATCACCAGCAGTTTTTCATCTAGACCGGAAACCACCTTTTCCTTTTCTTTAAACACTTTTAATACTTTCTCAGGACTGCTCACGAGAAATTTCTTATATCTCTTATGACGAGAAATAAATCCGGCATTCGTGATACCATCTAGTTTTCCAATAAGGTGCTCCATCACACCAAATCCTGGTCGACTGAAATTACGTATCACACATATGGCTCTCTTCCAAAATTCAATCTCACGAATAAGCATGTTATCCCGGTTATCGATATGGCTAGGGAAATGAATTTTATTTGGAAAAGGAAGAAATTAAAACTTACGCCAAAAAACTTGATTTCCGACGATAAGTTACTCCAAGACTTTTGTCAGATTCTTCGGTGCGGAACAAATTTTCCAATGCCGGTATCTCTTTTCGGGCATTGCGTTTTCTCTTACCACCTGCAGTCCAGACCCCTTTGGTCGAACCACAAGATTTCTTTTCAATATAGCGTTTGAAGTCATCCAAAGCTCCCTCGTCGATGTTTTCTGGAATCTCATATGTGCATTTGCTGAAACAAATGAACATTATTATCTAAAACATTTATTATGGTAATATTTACATGTCCTCATAACCATAATATCGGACCAAATACGCCCGTTTGAATTGGCCATTACCTTCGAGGTCTACTCTACTTTCCCAGACAATATTGTCAACAATCCATCGATTTTTTTCGACTGGTCCGGGTTCCAAAACCTTAATTTTTTTTAATGAATAGTAGCGTCTCCGCCATAATTCCATAGCAGGCGGAGGATATTTGATGGCATCTCCCGTATAAAGATGAAAATACTGGTAATTAGCTTTGGTTTTCCGGGAATCTTTGGAGGGGATATCTTCATCAGCTAAATTCCAGAAATTCTCTGTTTTATTTTCTGTCTGAGTTTCATCAATAACTAGAGGAGTTTCGGGTACGTCATTTCCCTCCGTTTCAGTTGAAACCGACACTTCGTTCCCCACCGAAATCGAGTTCCCAGCCACAGCCACATCGGGTGCCAAAGTAACCGGTGTTTCACTTACGGGCAAAACATCTGTAGGTACACTTGTGTTGGTTTCACTACAGCTGTTTATTTCGTTAACTGGAGCACAATTAGTGGGCAACTCGTCTCCAGATACATCCTCAGTTACGGGCACATAATATTCAGGCTCATATTGAGGCACAACCATTGCCGGCAGATCTCTATCAAGCATAACCTTTCCAAGAACACTGCGAGGTGTTTCACTAATATGAGATGTGTTTACCTCTTTGTGGGCCGGTTCATCGGTAAATTGAATGACTTGAGTCGTAAGAGAGGGAACAGACGTCGAAGGAGCAACGATAGACTCGGATGCGGAATCTTGAGAAGGAATTACGGGAAGTGGGAAAATCGGTCGTGGCATATTTATAATACCCGGACGGATTGTGACACCAAGCATACTGACCCCGGAATTAATTACTGGACGGGGCATAACTACTCGTCCAAACCTTAAAGAAGGAAGGGAACACAACTTGTCGCGCTGAACAGTAGCCGGAGTTACCCCACTACCTTGGGTTCCTTCAAATAAAGCCATTTTCGCCTAAAAAGAACGCATTGTTTTAGAAGGTATAGGAATATAAAATGCTATGATAGCGAAGAGGAACAGGCGGTTAAGTGTTATCCGCTCACAATAATATTGGAGCCGGAAAGACAACGATAATTGAAGCCCTAAAATATGTGACCACAGATATTAAACCTCCAAATAGTAACGGAGGAAAGACTTTTATTATTGACCCGAGTATTGCCAACACTCCTATAGTCAGAGCCAAAGTTCAGTTAGAGTTTAATGACATTCAAATGAAGAAAACAACTGTCACTCGAAGAATGGAATTGAAAATAACGAAATCAAAGGCAAAATCGGGGATCTCTTATACTTTCAAGTCTTTGAATTGTGGTATACATCGCGAGGGAAAAGATATCGATCAGAGATGTGCTGATATTAACAATGAAATGCTCGAACTTTTAGGTGTGTCTAAAGCTGTTCTGGATAATGTCATATTCTGTCATCAGGAGGACAGCAATTGGCCTCTCAGTGAAGGAAAGGTTCTTAAAGAGAAATTTGATGATATCTTCGGTTCTTTGGGTTATGTCAAGGCTTTGGACAAAATCAAGAAATTGAGAAAATCAGAGCTCGAAAAGACTAAACTCTTTCAGAAAGACGTCGAGTATTGGAAACACATTAGAAATGAATTCAATGATAAGAATAAAGACCTCAACAAATATCAGACAGAATTATCTCAACTCAAAGACAACTTTAATGAAAGCGAAACCAAATTAAATGCCGTCAAAACAGAATTGGATCGAATTCTAAGTAAAGAGGACTCAATTCAAAGACTTTCCGAAACAATTAATCAAATAAAAGGAAGAATTAATGAAAAACAGAAATCTTTAGATAAAGAGAAGAAAGTGATTAAAAACCCATACAATGGCTCTGAAGAAGAATTAAATAAAGAAATTGAAAATTTTGAAGAAAAGACTACAAATTTGGAAGAAAAACGAAATTCTCTCAAAAAAGATATTTCGGTTTTGAACACAAATTTTTCGAAATTAAAGGAAATTGAAATTAATATAAACAAAGATTTGACTAAATTACAGATCGATGAAGAAAATCACAAAAAATTAGTCGAAGAGAGAAATATTTTGATATCAAAGTTAGAAAAAGAGACAAAAGTTTCATTAAATTCTCAAATTAAAGAGAAAATAAATTCCGAGCAAAACCTCGATTCAAATGAAATAAATTTTGTTTCAAAACTATTGTCAGACAAATATTCTAAACTGAATTTAGAATTATCTGATATTCAAAGTAATCACAAAAAGAAGTTAAAAGATCTTAACAACAAAATGGATGACTTGAAGTCTAAGAAAAATAAATACGAAACAGAATTTAAACTTTCAAACGAACAACAAAACGATAAAATGAAAACTTTGAAAGAATTTAAAACAAAAATAATTGCTTTCAATAATTCTGACACTAAATATAATGAAATTAAAGACAATAAAAACAAATTAAGTGAAGAAATCAAACAAATGGAAGGACTCGATATCAACAAAAAGAAAAAGGATTTGGAAAATAAAGAGAATGAAAAGAAAAATTTAAAGATTGAAATCAATTGTTTGGATATTAAGTTAAAAGAATTGCGTCAACAAAATGAGGAGAGAAGTAAATACCAAATGTTAAGAACACAAATTAAGGAAAAGGAGAACAGAAGAGAACAAATTCAGGAAATTCATAGTGAAGTCATGCTTAAAGTCGGCTCAACTGATGGTAATTTTCAGAGTACTCTTAATCTTCAAATTCAAACTCTGAATTCGCAAATTGAGCGAAAGAATATGGATTTATCGGTTAAAGAAAATGAATTAACTTCTGAGTCAACAAAAATTGATATAAAAAGTGAATCCGTTCGCAAAATGAAGCGCCAACTCAAAGATTTGGGACCAAAACTTAGAAAAGTTTGTAAATTAGAAGAATATGAAAATCGATTTAAAAGTGTAGAGAATGAACTCAAAGAACTGAGAAAACAAATGTCTGAAGTAAATAATTGCGAACCTTTTATCAAATCACAAATTGACTCAATTGAAAGACTTGAGTGCTGTCCTGTTTGCGAACGCGATGTTAACAAAGAGTGGAAAACAAAAGAAGGCAAAACACGAAATAAAGAATTGTTAGTTCAAAGTTTGAGAACTCTTTTAATTAAAAATTCTGTCGAAGAAATTGAGTTAAGACTAAAGTCAAAAGAAAAAGAATGGAATGAATTAAATGGTTTACGTTCTGTCGTCGCCTCAATCACTGAATTAAATGAAAACATCCCTAAATTGGAGTCCGAACTTGAATTGACTGATAAACAAAATATGAAACTCAAAACATCGATTCAAAAGGAAAAGAATTCAACCAAAGAATTGAAGAAAGAATTGGATTCATTGCGTGAAGTGTTGGCCGAGGCTTCAGAATCTGATCAGCTCTGGACTGATATTAAAAAATTGACGAAATCAATCAATTCTATGGATACTAGTTTTGATTCACAAATAAATGTAGAGGACTTTGAAGAAGAATTGTCACAAAAACGAGAGAAAATGGATGAAATTGAGTCAAAAATAAGTTCATTACAAAAAACTATTGCCGTCTATTCTGAAAACTATACAAAACGAAAGGATTTATTGAATGATTTTGAACGACAGTTATTAGAGATTCAAAGAGAAGAACAACAAATGAGTTCATATAAACAAAAGATTGAAGAACTCGAAAAAGAAATTAAAAGTTTAGACACAAAAATTTCAATTTCTTTGGAAAAATCAAATGAATTCGAACCAAAAATTAGAGAAATTGAATATCAAATCGAAGATTCAAAAGAAGAGTTACAAGACTTTGAAAATAAAACTCAAATTCAATTGAATGCCATTCGTGACAATCAAAGAGATTTGGAACGACTTAATAAAAATATTGAAGTTTATCTCAAAATTGGAAATTCATATAAAATTCAGGAAATGACAAAAAAATTATCTCTTAATAAGAGTGAAGTCACAAAAATGGAGGACGAAATTCAAGTTATTAATTCTGAAATTAATCGATTATTGGAACAAATTTCGAGCTCTGATTCGAGAAAAAGAGAATTAAAGGACAATCAGAAAGTGTTTGTTATTATTAAAGAAATAAACGACGAAAAATCACTTTTAAGAAAAGAAGAGGAAAAGTTGGGATTTACTAATATTCAAGAGTTGAAGATTAAAAAGAAAGATCTCGAACGCAAAGTCAAAGGTTTAGAAATGACTCGGACTCAATCGGAGGCAAAACAAATGCCAATAATAGATTCAATCGATAAACTCGAGAAAACTTTAAAATCTGAACCCTATAAAAGTAGTCACAAAACTTATCGACAAAAGCTTATCGAGCTTTCAGTCAGTGAAGTATCGGCTGAAGATCTGAATAAGTATTACAAAGCTTTGGATTTTGCAGTTTCTGATTATCATCGCCGCAAAATTGAAGAAATCAATAAATTAGTGAAAGGCTTTTGGAAACAGGCCTACAAAGGAATTGACATAGATTATATTAAGATTGTCAGCGATGAAGAGGAAAGATCTGCTGATAAGCGAAGAAGTTTCAATTATAGGGTTGTAATGGTTAAGTCGGGCGCAGAAATGGATATGAGAGGCAGATGTAGTGCCGGACAGAAAGTGTTGGCCAGTCTTATCATTCGTTTAGCTTTGGCTGAGATTTTCTGTATTAACTGTTGTGTATTGGCTTTAGACGAACCGACAACTAATTTGGATAAATATAACATCGAGTCATTCGCAACAGCCGTCACTCAAATTGTGAAGTGCAGACAGAAATGGAAAAAATCCAATTTTCAGTTAATTATTATAACTCACGACGAAGAGTTCCTCAAATGTCTGGACTCAGAGACCACTCAGTATTACTATAAAGTCTTTAAAAATAAAAAAGGATTTTCAACTATTTTGCGGAAAAGCGTTGGCGACGATTACGAACAAAATAGTGATAACGAATAGTTTTAAATTTGATTTCTTTATAAATATTTATATATTTATAAATTAAAGGAAATGTTTTTATTTTAAATAAAGTTTAGTTTTAAATTAAAAGAAGAATTAAACAAAAATGGGATCAAATTATATTAACTAATATTCTATATCTAAGTTTTAGGGGCTATGGTTTTGATCACATCATTGACTTAATAGTAATAGTGATCACTTACTTGACATCTGTCGGACTCCAAACACTCACAACTATTGATTCAATATTTGGCCAAACATTGCAACCAATGATTTATAATTTTAAGAATAAGTGTTCGGAATATTGTTCTAAAAATGATAATTTGTAGCAAAAGAACTGCTATTTGTTGTTCAATTCTGTCCGTTTGGGCCATAATTATGTTAACATTTATGGGAATTTTATTGTACAGCCATTCCGTTGCTTTCGCTGAAGATTTGGAATTAAAAGAAATAAAATACGAAAATTTTAATCAATTCATCGCTGAATCGTTTCAAAAATATGAATCGGCGGCCCATAACTGTTGGATCGGAGCCTGTCTTTATATCGCAACTCTGGCCGTTGCTGTTCATCAGTATTACTATAACAGACGAATACAATATCAGACTTAAACACATCTTTTGATTTGATTTAGTTCTTTGATTTAATGTTTAAATAATATATTAAGTCATGTATTGTTTTTCTTTTTTTTAATTTTGTGTTTATTTTCATTTTTCGAATTATTTATTAATTAATAAATTGCTGTAAATTTAATTAAAGTCATTAAATAAAATTATTCATTAAATTATTTAAAATATATTTCAAAATTAATGTAAATATATTTAAATGTTTAACTGAGAAATAGTTAATAAAAGAGTTATTCTAAAAGTGTCAAAAAGTGTCAAGGTATAAAAAAGGCAATTTTTTATAATTAATTAAATCAATTACAAGAAAAGGTTTAATTGAAAAATTGGTTCTTTTTATTTACATTAAATATACAAATAATAAACATTTATTAAAAACAATAATAAAAATAATGAATACAAAACTATTAATGCATTAAAAGACTCAAAGAGTGGCCAAAACTCTGGTGAATGAGAAGACGAGAGTGACTAAAGTCTGTCCACAGCCCCAAAACATGGCATAAAAGGGATACATTTGAAAACTGGCGGCTCTGTGGACACCGGCCACTGCCGCAGATGTTATTGAATACGCCGTCAAAGGAGTGATTACTCCCGAAACTAATATCAGAATCGGTGCGAATCGAAGGCTTTTGTGTCGACGAAGAGATCCAAAAGCAATACTCGACGCAAAGATATGAATTATTATCGACGAAAATAGAGACCACAAGAAGACGTGATACCACATCTCTATTACAAAGAGATAATACAAAGACATCACTCAAATGCAAACTAATCTCAAACAAAACTCATACCAACAAATGTGTCGATCGGATCGTGAGATAACCCGATAACTGTCCAAAAAGAATTCAAATTTGAAGTATCAAAATCACGAGATTGTGAAGAACCCATTCTTTAATACATTACTACAATGAATGAGCAATGAATAAGCAAGCCTATTCTAATTCAATTATGATTATCATTCAACAAATTACTGCTAAAACGGAATCAAATCTCTATTCAATGATATCGTAATCATTTAAATGTCATCTAAACGTTTACTCTATGTCTTAATCGCCTAATAATCAAATCGAGACAATTGTGGATTCAAATCAAATGATACCTTTATTTTAATATTTATAATTAAAAAATTTATTTATATATATTTTTATCAAATTATTTATTTTATTTTAAAATAATTTTTACTTTTATTTAAAAGGAGTACGTCTTTAGTGAATACTTTAATGTTTGTTTACAAAATAATTTGAAGGAAAACAAAATAATATTTAAAATTTAAAAATGAATTTTACGTTTAAATTCAATAAAATTTGTTTTAATTTTCTCACATTTAGTAAAGTCTGTGAAAAACCACTCATTAATAGAATATTCTTAAGGAATGTCAGAAGTTTTATGAAGAAAGATGTGGACGAACCCAAGTATTTGGATTATCTCAAACCTCAAATACCTTTTTATCCTTTACTTAATATTCAGGTATTGTTTACTCATTTTTTAAGTAAAAAATCAAAACTTAATTTAATTTTTTAATTCGATGTTTAGTTACGGGGATATGATTTTGTAGTCTTAGAAAATTACGCCAAATATTTGCATAAATTGAGTAATAAATTGGGAATAAATGTGGTAAAGGTATGGGCGGCCCCACACACAGCCTTCAAATATGATTTACTGAAACCTGAATCAGAGGTATCGGAATCACAATTTAATCTCAATGTTTACGAACGAAACCTTCAAATCGAGAATTTGAGCGCAAAAATGACTCCAATTCTGTTGGAAATAATTGAGGGCTCAGTTCCGGCCGGTATTACTCTTAATGTTCATCAACACAACCATTTACTTCACGAAGAGTCACGATTTATACCTGACCTACAATTGGCTCAATTTAAAGCTGAACTCCAAGAGATGCAAGGACATACTTGGGATGAAGAGGAGACCACTTCTACTAAAAAGAAATAGTTTTTAAATGTGAGTCAATTCTACAGATATTTGTGTTTATATTGAAATCATTTTAAAAATTAAATTCAAATATTAGTTAAATATTACTTTTATTGATATTTATATAGAATTTCTTCGACTAATCGTTAAATTGTTTTCATGAATTTTAAGAGTTGTCAACAATTCGTAAAACTTTTGTTTCTTTACATTAATTTTATGGTTTATTTGATATTTATGTCCCTTTGATTTCAAATGTGAATTATAAGCGACTAAACCGGACAGACGTTTATCACAAACATCGCAACGAAATATTTTGGAGAAGTTCTCATTAATTGTAATTTTTGGAACAACTTTGATGTGATCCGATAGTGGTACTTCTTTTAATAATGCATTTACTATAGCTATGGACGGCTCCAGAACCTCTTGTGACCACTTTTCTGTTACAGATGTGTCCAAACGATAAATTGGCGGAACTTCTCTGTCATTAAGTTTTAAAAATCTGTTACGAATCCATTTTATTTGAAGTTTTGCATATCGTTTGGTCACTAATTTTAATGATTGAATTCCTTCTTTTAAAAGGAGTTCTGCCATCGGATTCTTTCTTTGTTGTTGTGTTAACAACAAATAATTGTGAAATTCTTTAAAACCAATCGATTGAAAAATTCCTTTTGAATAATCAGCGCTTCTGTTAAAAGATTTTTGTTTTAAAAGATAAACAAAATATTGTAATTCAAACGAACAAATTCTCTGAAATCCGTTGTTTATTATAATTGTAGTGAAAGTTCAAGAGTTCATCGATTAGTCCTCTTTCTATCATTTGGTCGACTCTTTCATCTAATCTTTTATTTAAAACTTTAAAACAAATGAATTAAATGTTATGAAAGTATAAATTAATTGAATACCATTTGTATGGCAATCGACCCAAAGTATAACAGAGTGTTTAAACCGAAGAGGACCTCCTAATTGTGAGCCACCGTTTGTTGACATTTGTTCTCTTATTAGTTGACTCTTAGGTTTTTCATTTTGTTGATATACTTGTAGACATCGAATCACTTTTCTCCTATCATTTGGATGAAGATCTTTAGCAGAAATGGGATCCAATTCTTCTAGAATTTCATATAATATATTGTTTTCAATATTAGGAAAACTATTGGAGAAAATGGGTTTTGAAAATATATTGCTTTTTGTCAGCTCTTCTTCATTTGTCTCTAAATTAAAAGATTGTATTTCCCGATCAAAAACAAGTCGTTTGTCTTCCATTTGTTGAGTGTTTTGAATCAAAACATCCCAAAGAACTGATTCGATGTAATAATTAGTTCCCCCGACAAGAATCGGCACTTTTTTATGGAAATGGATTTCATTAATCTTTTGATCAAAATTTAAGATTAATTTTTAGGTTTTAATCAAAACTTCAAAAAATTCAAAAGTATTATAAAATGATTACCGCTTTTAATGCTTTGTTTCTAAAGTCAGTGACAGTGAAACGACTCAAAGGGTTTAAGAAATCAATTAAATGGTGAGGAATAAGTTTCCGCTCTTCAGGAGTGGCTTTATTTGTGATGATATCGAGTCCTTTATAGACTTGCATTGAATCGGCACTAATTATCTCTCCGTTAAAATATTTTGCGATTTCGAGCGATAACTTAGTCTTTGAACAACCGGTGGATCCGATTATCACAACTAATGGTAACTTATTTTCAAACATTTTTAATAAATAATTGAAAAACTTTTTTTCGTTTAAAAAATTTCGAAGAAATTTCATTAAATTTCAAATAAAATTTTTCCCAAAAAACACATTTTATTTAACCATTACATAAAAATAAATAAATACAAATATTTTTGTAGTTTTAGTCCTTTTTATAACAACAAAAAGTTTGAAATTTCATATTTGAAATAATTTCTAATAATAATAATTTAGTAAAGATTTAAAAATTGATGTTTTGTTTACGTTGTTATTGTATTATACTATTAAAGGTCACTGTTTTTAAATGTCTAAACGTTTTGTTTTGATTTATTTTAAATTGTTTTTAAAATTTAAATAAATTCAAATTAATTTTAAAACTTTAATAATAATAATAATAATAATGTCCTCGACTTTAGTGCTGACAGAAGCCATCATAGAGTAAGTGAAACATTTATTTATTGATTTGAGTTAAAACTTTATTTGTTTTTAGTGATACCGACTTATGTTTATCGCGATTAAGAGATTCGTCTGAAGAACTGTTTTTAAAGCAATCGTTAAATGATTCCAATGATTCCGATGAAGAAGTTGTCGATGAAAATACTTTAGAAGAACTCGAAATCATGAAATCATTTGGTCTTCCGATTGGATTCACTTCAAGACCTCAAAGATCAGAGAAAAGACGAACGAAAAAGAAAAATCGATCAAAAAGTGGAGCCAATGAAGACTTTTACTTAAATAACGATTCAGAGGATATCAACCAATTATTTGAAGAATTTTGGACACAAAATGGCGAACAAATTGTGGATAAGTCTTGGAATTGTTATATCACTTCTGAAACAATTGATTCTAAAGAATTTGAAGAGAAGAATAGCGAACAACAATTAGAAAACATTTGGACTCAAATTTGGGAAAAACATTGGGTTGACGTCTATTCTGAGTCTTACCATAAATTTGTCAACAATTTTAACAAAAAGTCTTCAAACAAACCATTATTTGAAGACAAATTTGAATTCTTACCAAAAATGTTAAGTAATTGTAATTTAAATGAAGAGTTGGTCGACGGAAATACTTCTGACCACCGCTCAAATGAATCCAAGAAATATGAGTCAACACAAAGCAATACCAATGAACTTCTTTTAACCACTAATTCTTTAAAGAAAAAATCAAATATAAATTCAGTTTTAAATGGCGGCAGTGGTAGTGATAGCGATCCTCCAGAAGAGAGACCGACTCATATGAAAAGAGAACACGAATCTGATTCTATTGATTTGTCTGAAGAGAATTTTGATATAATTTCAAAAGAGAAACAAATGTCTCCAACAAAATACCGAAAGAAGACAAAATCAAAATATTGGCACCAAAGGTATCGACTCTTTTCTCGTTTCGATGAGGGAATAAAACTCGATAACGAGAGCTGGTATTCAGTGACTCCTGAAAGGATTGCACAGCACATCGCTAACAGATTTTCTCAGAAAAAATATTCATTAATAATCGATGCATTCTGTGGTTCCGGTGGAAATACAATTCAATTCGCAATGATTTCACCCTTTGTTAGAGTGATTGCCATCGATATCGACGAACGGAAGATAGAGTTCGCGAAACATAACTCAAAAATATATGGAGTCGACGATCGAATTGAGTTTATTGTCGCCGATTATATGCTTTTCGCCAAATCTATTATTTCTAAAGTGGATGCAGTTTTCTTAAGTCCTCCCTGGGGTGGACCCAAATATCTCAAACAAAAGAAATATACATTAGATATGATGACACCAAATGGTGTCCAAGTATTTCAAATAACCAATACTTTTATTACTCCTAATATAGGGTTTTTGTTGCCTCGAAATATCGATAGAAATGAATTAATAGAATTGGCCGGAGAGGGAAACTCTGTCGAAGTCGAACAGAATTTGGTCAACAATAAAGTTAAAACAGTGACCGCATATTTCGGGGCATTTATTCATTCGACTAACTAATGAAAAGTCTCTCAAAATTCATTTAAAATCCATGAATTCATTGAAATATTTGTACATAAATTTAATCATTTATTGACCAAAAAATTTTTATTTTGATCACATTTTATTATCGCATAAATCACTAATCATTATATTAATAAAATTAAGTGAATTTAAATTTATTATTCATTTTAATTATTTTATCAAAAGGTTATTCATTTTTAGTCTATTTTTTGGAAAAAAAATGAGGGAAAACATGTGCACACAATTAATGAGAGTATATTCCACTTTCGAATGGCATAATGTTTAGAACCAGCACAACCACCACCACCACTACCACCACTACCACCTGGCTCATTATTCTGTTTTTTATTACTTATAATATAATTTAATTAATAAATGGTATTCAATAATATGATAGACATTGAGTAGTGGTTTAGTTGGGGTTTAAATTAGTTCATAATTTCTCAGAGGAGAAGAACTCTTTAGTGATCATAAAGTTGTGGATCTCTTTGTTCTGTTCTTTAGATTCGATAAAAGTTGAAATGTCCTCCAATTATGTTTAGTGTTGAGTCCGGAAGGGGTCGTCTTTTGTTTTGGAAAGTAGTCTCCAATCAAATAATTGAGGAAATGTTTCATTGATTTGAAAAAGTATCGAATCGTTACTTATTTTTTGAATTATATTTAATTTATTAATAATTACTTTAGTTTTACACTAAAATTGAAAATAATTTTCAAGTGTTTACTTTAATTTCCACTTTGAGTTCAATTGACGAACAAATCATCGGAAGAAATGCCAAAACAGAAATCAAAGACAAATCTCAACGAATTGACAAAAGAAGTGGACAATGAAATGACTGAAAGACCGAACGATATCTCAACAAATGAACGCATTTTAAAAGAATTGCATTCAATATATGCCGACTCTAATAACGGTTTGATATCAATCGGACAAAAAGTTGGTTTGCATTTATTGGCGCCGCGAAGAAAGATTAATGTCTTACTCATTGGCAACCATTCGGCCGGAAAGAGTTCTTTCATCAATTGGTATATTCAAGAAAAGGTACAAAAGACAGGGGTCGCCATCGAAACTCAAGGCTTCACTTTTGTAACAAATGGGAAAAAAAGAGAATCTCTGACGGGAAGGGCTACCATTCATTTGTATCCACACTTCAAGACATTAGAAAAGATTCCGGGAGTTATTGAATACTTGTCGACAGAAATTTCGTCCTCAAAAGTCAAAAAGTTTAACCTGGTTACTTTTATTGATACTCCAGGTTTGGTTGATGGCGATGTGCACTACCCATACGATGTGGACAAATCAATAATGTGGCTTGGTGATTTGGCTGACCTCATATTTGTGTTCTTCGACCCAATAGGTCAGGCGCTCTGCAAACGAACTCTTAATTTAGTGGAAAAACTGAATTCAAGACATTCCGATAGAATGAGATTCTATTTATCAAAAGCAGACGAAGCCGGACACGAATCAGATCGACAAAAGGTTATGATGCAAATCGTACAGGAATTGTGTAAAAGACCCGGTCTTAATAAATGTGGATTCGATATGCCAACCATTTATGTTCCCATTGATGGCAAACAAACTAATTGTGTTAATCAAATCGAAGAGGTTTGCGCTGACATCGAGAAGACTATCAATTATACGATTCAAAACACTTTGAATACTCTGGAGAAGGATTGCGAACAATTGGTTCAACTCATAAACGCTAAGATTGAATCCGATAGCACTCGAAGAGCAGCCAATTTTAGAGCCAGTCTTCGAGGACTCATTCTTGGAATCTTTGGAGTGTTTTTACCGCTCATTCTTTTTCTATATTTTATCGCCAGTTCTGCCGGCGGTTCACTCAAATCATTTTTAGGAATTGATTCTGAAACTATCAAACAGTATTTGTATCCGTTTCACTCTTTTTGGTCAGTCCTTCCGGCACAGTACCATATGCACGCTCTCACATTAATAATAGGAGTGGCCGTAATGTTTGTCCTTTTGGCCAAATGGTGCGCTCGACTCAGTCCTACACTTCCGCGAAAAGAAAAGAAATATTTGGTTGAAAAGAGAGATCTAATCAGTAAAACCATTTTGAATAAAAGACAATCACTTTATAAGGATTACCTCTTCCAAAGTGTAGGCGAACATGACTTCAATACTTGAGAAGGTTTGTGCCTTAACTCAATTTACTTTAAATTAGTTTTATTTGTCTTTAAATAAAATTAGTTCTTAAATAATATAATAATTAATACATTTTTTGGTGTTTTAAATGTTCGGTTTGAATGAGTTTTACCTTGCTATTTTTAAATTACTTTTTAAAATCAATGGTTTGTTATTATCACTGAATTCTCTTAATCTCTGATTATTATTATTAAAAGTTTATTTTAATAAATATTATAATAAAATAAAAGTTTTAAACAATTATTTGAAAAATAAATCCTAAAATTCATTTAAAAAAATAACTTAACTTCTAATCGAACGCCTTTTTAGACTCATTTGTTCTTTAGTTTCGTCGGAATCCTTTTGACGCTTATATTTTGGACGAATACTTTCAGGAAATGAATTCGGACTCAAATGAAGTGAGAAATGCCATAAAATAATGTATATCACATAAGACCAGGTATTGAAAAAACCCAAAATATAAGCCATTACTCCGTACGCAAAATAATAGGACAATGAATATAAGATCTATTATTTAAATATTCATTTATTAAAATATAAATATATTTAAAGAGATGTTTGTCTTACGTGACATCCGATGAAAAACAGGAATAAAATATTTCTGAAGTGACAGTAAATCCATAGAAAACCGTTATTAGAGTCACTCGATGTCACCAATTGTTTGTATCGACAGTAAATAATATGTGAGAGACAACAAGTCATCGGTATTTGAAAGAATAATAACTTTTTAACGAAAATCAAATTATTTTAGTCTCAATAAAATTGTAATAAATTCTTACTAAAATGGCGCCCATTATATAAGTTATTCCTCCCGGGAGATAAGAGCTCCCAATAATCATTCCCCAAACAAAACATACACCGATGTGTTCATCGAGAACATAACCGATAAACCAAGGACCTAAAGCAAAAATTATAATATGAGTTAATATATAAATTATAAAGAATTTGAGTCAAACCAATAGTACTGTAGAGAGGAATTGCTATCAAAGGTATCAATACTTTGTTTATATTCGATAATAAATATAATTTAAAAATAAATCTTCTAGTAAATTTGGTTTCCGCCAATTCTTCGATACATTTTCCTTCAAAATAATAGTTTTAAAATTGAATTAAAACAATGAAATATTTGAAACCTTTTTTGGTTATTCTGATTACTCTTAATATGAGAAGTGGGAGAACCGATACAACGATCGCAAATGAAAATAAAAAATATCCCTAAAAAACATTTATATTAAAAGTTATTTAAAAGAGTTTAAAAAAGTATTTCATACAATCGATCGGTTATCGGTTCTGAGTATAAATCGGGCCCCAAATGGAAAGTTAGGCTTTGAATCATCGATAGAGAACTGATGTTTAACTGTTCTTTTGTTGTGATCGTCCTGGAACATATGGAACATATGGAACATATTTTATATAAATGAAAATAATTGACCCAATTTCGAAACTAAACTAACATTTGCTGTCACTTGAATCCAATGCAAACCATTTTTATATTGTTGAGGATCCCATTCGTGGACATAAAGAGGTCCGGATATGTGTTTCATTTCTTGCCATTCATTTTCATTAATTTTAAATTCAACGGAAGATATTTTGCTCTTTGAAAAGACAAGAACTCGAATATGAGTTGAATTCCAGATTCTATGCAAAGGTTCCCATTTAGGCATTGAATACAAACTATTCTTAGGATTAGTTATGAGAATAATTGGCCACTCATTCAGTTTAAAATCAATAAATGTGAAGAGATTGTGATCAATGGCTGCTAAACGAATTGTACGCAAATCCTTCCAATCAGATAATTCTATTTCCAGATAACCCGTCGGTTGACTCGAATACATGTGATTTACTAAACCACCGATTGTATGAAAATGACCACAAACATATGGACCGCTAAATATATATTAAGATATTAATTATTTTTCTTATTTGAAAAACTAACTTGATTAATTGTCTGAGCCCGGGGTTAGGCATTGCAATAGAAGAGGTTGGATAGTGTCCGAACCAAACGGTATAATTGCTGTTAATTTCAGATTCTTTTAATTGTTTCAAATGAGTTAAATCTTTTTTGTGAAGTAAACCAATAAAATTGAAGGGCCTTTTAGGAGAGGGATCGAGACAGGCATCCACTCCAATAAAACTGTATGTTTCCGTTTCGTGTTTTAAACGGAATTTATAGGAACCGCTATTATGGGGTCCACGAACTGAATATTTCCTGAAAAAGTTGTTAGAAGTGTTCCAATTGAAGACATTGAAAGCGTCTGAAGACAAACATTAAATCAAATTAAATTAGAATAAGAAAAAAGTGATCGACAGTCAAACCATGATTTCCTCTGATGTCGAGCCAATGGGTTCGTGAACTGACATTAGTTTTATTGATAACATTTCGATACGAAATCCATTCCTTCTCGAAGACAGTGGATCCCATCGGATCTTTGGTTCGGGAATCAGTGAGATCTCCGGTGGCCAACACTACCGATGGTTTAATAATATCAATATATTCGGTACAAAACTGTTCCAAATCGGGAGCTCTTTTGGGATCGAAATAAAGACTTATGTGAAGATCTGAAATCTAAAGTATCACTAATTATAAATGGACTCAATTTTGAAGAAATGGTTCAAAACCTGTAAAAACCAAAACGTGTGCTTCAATTTGTCGTCGATTTTGATTAAGTCATTGACTTTTAATTCTGCGAAACGTTTTTGTCGTTCAATAGAAACTGAGTCCTCATATCTCTTAAAATCGGAATCAGTTCTTAAGTTCTCCAAAAATTTAGAGATAAATGTCGAAGAGATGAAAATGAAAACAATTAAACAAATGGTTAACTTTGATATCATTTTCTTAAACTTTTTGCAATCCATAAAAACATATAATTATATTGAAATCAATTATTAGTTTATATAAATCAAAAGATTATTCAAATCAATAAAATTATTCACAAATCATTGAATTTTGTTATGGTTTTCATCAATATTTCAGACTTTAATCGAGAATAAACTCTTTGATATTCTTTTCAATCATTTTTTCTGATAATAATTTTAAGGATAATTTCAACGAAAATATTAATTTATTTATTTTCATAAAAACTGTTCATTAAATATAAAAAAATCATTTATATAATTGAATTTTTTAATAAAATTAAGAATAAATATTAATAATAATAATAATTTCACTTCAATTTAGTATTTTATACATAAAAAGAGGTGTATTTGATGTACAAAAAGACATTCAGCACTATATGAAACACTATTACATATAAGTCTTAGTAATGCATACATTTAAACATACAAAAACTCAAATTGTTTTTATTGCTTTATTTACTCTTTTATATAATGAAATACAATGTGTATACAATCAATTCTCGATATAAGCTGACAGTATTTAATATAACTTTGATTCAAACCATAGATTTTTTTCTGTACAGACCGTTCTTATAAGGCTCTAATGCTCTGTTGTTATTAAAGGTTTATATTTAGACCTTCGATATAAAACTAGGATTTTAATCCTTGAAAAAAAAACAAATATTTATGGCCCCAAACTACCCCTTAACAATATTTCGGAGTATATTGTACATATTAAATTAAAAAGATATCTTGCTATATAAATTTATTTGCTGTATTACATTATATAAATTATATGATGTAAAGCCACAAATCGATTACAAGATATTTCTCATTATCTCAAACATTATTCAAGTCTTAAGAATGAGTGAAAAATTCAAGAATTTTATTGATTAAATGTAAAGAATGTAATCTTAACACAAAAATGATGTCATTTATTATATATTATAAATTTCAAGATTTAATTGACAATAATTATTGTCAATTTAGTCAATTTAACCAACAATTTAGTCAAATTAATTCTAACTTAATTCTATCGAACATAAAAATAATTTTATAATTTTTTCTAATTTTAGTTATGAATTACTTAAGGGATAGGTTTTCATATTAGACTTGGAGTCAATATTACTAAATTCCATTAAATAGTTTTTTAATTTGACAAAAACGGATAAAATAGTTACTAAAAATAGTACTGTTAACTATCCTATCTTGAATCGATTGGGACCAGGATTTTGAATTCAATATAGGAATCATTCAATATAGAAAATGTGACAAAAGTATATAATATAATGAAAAATACGAATGAATATTAAGAATAATATGAATTAATTAACAAATTTAGTTATATTTATTGATTATAATTA
>JAQFZM010001369.1:0-18855 GCA_034695785.1 Galumna obvia | reverse complement strand
TTTGGGTTTGAGCTATTAGTGAGTCATAATTTTTAGAATATAAACAAAAGTTTGAAATACAAAACTTAAGTGAAAAATGTGATCAAAAGTCCACTTTTACTGCTGTTTCTCTCCGCTTACAATTGGTCTCAAATGCAAAAAGGGCTCATTTGGCCCTCAATTACTCTAATTTCAGTTCAATTATTCTTCGATTTCTTCAAACAAATTTTTATAATGCAATGAATAAAAGGTTTGCACTGAAAGACAATATCTCCCGCTTTGTATGTCTTGGAAGCGATGGCCGCCATTTCTGATGACTTGTCATCAAATCAAATGTCAATCAGAAAGGAAAAGGATATTACGAATTAGTAATGAAGTAATTCATAAAATACAGAAATAAATGAATTTATTAAAAATATAAATTTTTCTGTAAATAATCCCTTTTTAGTTAATGAGATAAATATTTTATTATAATAACTGATTTAATTGTTAAAATACATAGAGTGATCACATGCTAGATTCAAATAAATAAGCACATTATATTTTTCAAAATAAGTCCCTTGAACAGGAATTGTTATTAAGTCAATTTAATTTACATTGTTATCAAGTTCATTTATCATTAATAAATTGTTTCCTTACTCATTGAAATTATATTATACTCAATCCTTTTACTTCGAAACTTAGATACATATATTTGAGTACAAAAATATATGTAACTGAGTTTCAAAGTAAACGGATGGGCTATATATGAGTAACTTTAATGTACTTGCACATTGTTTCATAACATTGAACTTGAACTAAATTTCACAAAAAGTATCTGAAACTATTTAAAAATATTTAAAAACAGTTAATTTGATTAAATTATTGAGTTATATACAAGGTTGAATTATTTAATTGAATAAAGAATTAATTATTAAGTTAAACTAAAATTAATTTAAATAGATCAAATATTTATTATATGCTTGTTGATTTGGATAGAAATATAAATTGAAAAAAGGACATCGGGTTTGTCTGAGCACAAATTGCTGATAAAGTTGTTAAGGCACTACTTAAACATATCTGGTTTTGTGTTAAGAATTACTCTGGTTTGTTATAAACATTTCTTAAGAAACAATTATTAATTCGGTTCCTCTGATTGGGATTTTTGCATGGTATATGTTTAATAAATATTTGTCCATCACCAAATTTTACATAAACTACATTTTCAGAACACCTTTGGATTATTCTAGTATTTGTTGTTAACGTTTTAGTTAAGCACTCGTTTAGCTTTTTCTGTGTCATCATTAAATCCATTGTCTTTAAATTGTAATTAAAATTTAATAATTAAAAAATTGTACTTGTTAATTGAATGAATATAGAAATATTTACCACAAATAAATTTAATGGAATAAATCAATTCTCTGACTTCACTCGAAGTAATTCTATGCGCGGAATCCATATTAAAGTAGTTCTGCTGGTTATTAATGCCTCGGTAATAATATGGTGGTCCGCTATTAGCAATACTTAATGGAATACACTTATTATTACCATTTCTTATACATCTTCTATTTGCCAGGAGCTGAAAAATTTGCTGATTTGATCTTGATAATAACTTAATTATAATTAATAAAATAATAATTACTTTCATATTAGTTTGTTATTAAATTTTATTCAGTGCTTAACAATTCACTAAATAATTGATGTGGAAATTAGTACAGATAACCTAGACAATTTTCAACTGACTATTTATATCATTTTGCTTGATTCAAATGCAAATTATGTTTAATTAGATTTATTTTCCTATTTCTTTTTTTCTTGTTACATTTTTATTGAAATTTTCACCAGAATCATTTTCTCTAATATATTGTGTAATAATTATTCCACTTAACCTAGATAAACCACAATTTTTAATTATTTACTAAATACAATCCCAATTATATTTAATTAGATTTATTTGCTTGAAACTTTTACTTTTTTGTGACGTATGTAATAAATGTAATTTATATTACTTAAAAAATTGAATAATTTTATTTCGAATTACAAATTATTATTTAAACTTGTATAACCTAATATAAGGAATTCTAGTATTTAATTGAGTTTGCATTCATTCTTGAGATGTATTTAATCCATTGTTTGAAAAGTTTTTGTCGCAATAATACATTCGAAGACATTTCGAGCAATTCTTCAGTTAATCACTTTTTTGAGACAATTATCGCAATTCTTTCTTTTGAATTGACTTTCATTTCAAATAATAATAAATTTGCACTGAAAGACAATATCCTTCCCTTTGTATATTTTGGAACCGATTACCGCCTTTTCTTATAAATTGTCTTCAAATTAAATGACAAACATTTGTAAGAAAAGGAATTATACAAATAGTTATGAAATCCTTCATAAAATGCAGAAATAAATAAATTTATTTTTCAGATTATTAAAATTAATTAAAAGAACAAAATAATTCATAAAATTTTCAAGGTGTATTATCCTAGATTAATCATGCAAAATATCTTTTAATTCATCAGCTAGTTTCAGCAGGATAATCTTTCAACCAACAGTCATTCGAATTTTCCTCTACTGTATAAAACCTCAATTTTAAGCATTTGTCTGTCGTACATCACTATACTTGGTGATATTTTATTATTGCCAAACTTAGAATTTTCGACAAAAAGGCAATTTTGTAAAATTTTGAAAAAATTAGAGAACATATATTTTTGATGATTTTATGCACTTTTGAGGTTATTTCTTAATTTTGTTTAATTTCATAGCATTTAATTCACACTTTTTCTTTTTTTTCATTTATTGCCAATTTTCTTACTTATTTTTACCCCTTTTTCTCCATTACTTTAGGAGAGGGACTTCACTCTTCACATACTCTATAAATTACTAAAATTCATTGTATTAGTTTTTATCATGGATCAAATAACTTGACTAAAGGGGAGGGTGGTAAGAGGGGTAATTTGGGAATAATCCCAGAGCGGTATTATGGTAGGGTATTTTTCAAAACCTCAAAAACATCAATTTTTGCTTAATTTAGCTTTTAATTGTTTATTGGGGCTATTTTAAGGTAATTAAGTACTATTATTGTCATTTATACCTGCTATTTCACTCTAATTTCGTTAATTTTGATGATAAAATAGAATTTAAACGGTTATTAACTTAAAACATTGGATAAATTACTCATTTTATTTAATATTTTTGTAATTTTTTCTGAAAATATACAAATCGGAGTCAGCGCTTCGCGCAGGCCCCGATTTTTATAGGGGAAGGGAAAGTTGTTAAGCTTTTTTCTAGGGTGGTATTTTGTCAATTTTTCCACTCCAGGGGGTATTTTGGAATACCTCCACCCTATTGGCCATACCTGGTTTTATACAAGTTTAAATACTAATTTGTAATTCAAGTTAAATTTATAAACTTTTTTTAAGTGAAGTACGTCATACAAAGTAAAAGGCTCAAGCAAATAAATCTAATTAAATATAATTGGTATTGTATTTAGAAAATAATTAAAAATTGTTTTATCTAGGTTAAATGCAATAGTTATTACACAATATATTAGAGGAAATGATTCTGGTGAAGATTTCAATAAAAATGTAACAAGAAAAAAAGAAATAGGAAAATAAATCTAATTAAACATAATTTGCATATGAATAAAGTTAAATGATATAAATACTCAGTTGAAAATTGTCTAGGTTATCTGTACTATTTTCCACATATTATTTAGTAAATTGTAAAGCACTTAAATAAATTTAATTACTAACAAATATGAAAGTAATTATAATTTTATTAGTTATAATAAAGTTATTATTAAAATCAGAAGGACAGTTTTTTCAGCTCATCGCGAATAGGAGGTGCTTTAGAAATGGTAACAATAATAAGTGTATTCCATTAAGTATTGCTAATAGCGGACGACCATATTATTACGGAGGCATTAATAACCAGCACAACTACTTTAATATGGATTCCGCGCATAGAATTATTCCGAGTGAAGTCAGAGAATTGATTTATTCCATTAACTTTATTTGTGGTAAATATTTCAATATTTGTTCAATTAACAAGTGCAATTCAACTTATAACTAATACATTTTAATTACAACTTAAAGACGATGGATGTAATGATGTAACAATTGAAGGAAAAAGCACTAAAAAATCGCTAAAAGAGTGCTTAACTAATATAACAACAAATACTAGAATTGCTAGAATAATCCAAAGGTGTTCTGAAAATGTGGTTCAAACAAAACCTGGTAATGGACCAGTTGAACATATACCATGCAATAATCCCAATCAGAGAAATCGAATCAATAATTGTTTCTTAAGAAATGTTTATAACCAACCAGAATTACTCTCAACACAAAACCAATTTTGCTTTAGTAAAGCCTTAACTACTTTTTCAGCAAATTGTGTGCTCAGACGGAACCGGGCCCTCAACCGTTTGGTTCCAATACATCATTTTACTCGGAATAGCGCTCAACGATATTTTCAGCCCAGAGTACAAAATATACGATATAGAGTTCAAAATGGTGTTCAATATAGAGTACAAAATAGAAGACAAATTAGAAGACAGAATAATAGGCAACAAATAGTTTACAGAATTCCTATGAGAAGAGGATAACTTCTAATTTATATAATATAATATTGTTATCATTTATATATTTATAATATTAAACATTACTTTAATTACTAAAGAAAATTGTTTTAAGCACAACCATGGTAAAAATACACAATGAACTATATTGAGGCTAATTCACAGCATAGGATTGATCCAATAAATATTTGTTATGAAATCCTTGATCATTTCATACTAATCTAATACTTATTTTGTAACATTTGATCTATATCAGTTAGGAAATAGTTAACATTTAATTGCTACAAATTAAAGTATTTCTAAATTAATAAACAGTTAATTAATAATAATAAAAATTAATAATAATCTATAAAACAAACAAGTTAATTTTGGAAGTCAAGTTTTATTTCAACTTCAACTAAAATTAACAAGATAATATCATTATTTAACTGCCAAGAATTTAGATAAGCATTTTAAAAATTATAGAAACCTTATATTTTACTATATATAAGATTAGAGCTCCAACTTTTCAACCCTTAGACACTAGGGTTTTTCCAGGGTAAGGGTCGGGAAGGGTCGCAATTTCTAAGAAAAGTAAGCTCTTTAAACCCTTAATATTTCTTTATTGCATAAAACTATATTTTTTGTAACATCAGCTAATTTTACAACTAAAAGAAATTATAATTAACCTGGATTATCATTGACTAATCACAGACCATGTTTTATAAATATCAAAATATCTGTTTATTTTTTTCAAAATTAAGAATTTTATTGATTTAAAAAAAACAAAAAAATATTAGTTGAAAAGATTTGTGTTATTAAGAGTACTTTTCAATTGTAAGGGTTTGGAAATTCTTGCATAGATATAGTAAGGTAAAGTGAATACAGTATGAACGTGCACTAATATTTGGTGAAAACAAGTTTTAATAGTTATTATATTTATTAAAAATGCGTGAATGTTTGTTAATTTAGCATGAATATCGGCTTTAGAGCAGTTTATCTGCACTAATTAAAGCAAACATATACAAAAACGGTATGATTTTATATTATATCAGTATGATTATAAGCTAAAGATTGCAAGTACCTGCACTAAGTAAAGCAAATATATGCAAGAACTGTATGTTTTTGCAATAAAATAGTGTATATACACTAAATTGGCTTGAACATAGCAATAGCTAGTGTTTTATTACCAAAACTTAGGGAAAATAAATATGAAATATAGTGAAAATATTTGAAAGAGTAGAGATTTTACACAGAGCTTTGGTGTAAATTCACCAAATTAGAGTTTACATATTGTGCAATAAAGTGTTAATAGAGCTAAATGACGGGTAAATAGAATAAAGTAAAATTGCACTAAACATAAATTAAGATATGCTAAAATAAATTAAAAACACACTAGTACAGGTAAAAACATATTAATATTTGGTGAAAATGTTAATATTTAATGAAATATTTAGGTTAAGATATTGTTTTAAATACTATTTACGAAAAGTTGTTTTTTGAATTATCAAATATTTTAGTGTGCATGCTTATAGTGTGCTCGTTTTTATTATAATGTACTTATGTTTGGGAGTCTTAATCTTTGTTTTATAAAGAGTGATTGAGACATCGAGAAGGCGAAAGATAGTAAAAGAGCGAAAGAGTAGAGAGCGAGAGAGAAAGAGAGAGCAAAGCGAGAGAGCTTGAGAGCTAGTATGCGTAAATGCTCTAATTTTGCTTTGTTGTAATAGATCGCGCTAGTATATCTTGTTAATTATGGATGTACAGACTAATGTAAAGCCTTAAGATTTAAGAAAAATCATTGATATACATTTGATACTTGTTAAATGCACTAAATAAGTTCGCAAATATTCAAAAAGTGCCAGGAGTCGTAAATATACAAGCATTAAATACAATGAGATGTAGTTATAAATAAGAATTCATAAATATTTGTATAAATTTAGTTAAAGAAATAAAATATATTAAAATATGTTTAAGATTAATTAAAATTTGCTTAAAATAAATTAAGGAAAATTATTTTATTAGAAAATAATACTTTAATTTGAGAAATTTAGTTTAAAAATATAAACATTTTATTTAAAATAATGTTTGAAAATTTTAAATGAATAGGTATTTAATAGATTTTGTTGAATTATTTGTAAAAATAAGCACAAAATATGATGAAAAGTATGTGTGTGCGTGCGTATGCAATAGTCTTGTTAAAATACAAGAGTTAGAGTATATATTTATTACAAGGTGTTTTGCAAGAGATAGCGTTGCTTCTAATAAATAGCATAAGTTTTAGATGATTATTAAAAATATAAGTATATTTTGTTTAAGCTTAAATAAAAACAAATTTTGTTAATTATTTTTATGTTATGAAAACTTAAATTTGATGTATTTTCTAATGTCAGTTAAGAGACAAATGCTCGTTAAAATTACTTAGGCTTAAAGATTTGCTAAAAATTGTTAAATATAATATATCTTGAAAAGTTAACTAATGTTTGTTAATTATATTTTGGTTTGGTGTTATACTAATGCAAGCTTAAAAGATTAATATGTAATAAGTAGACTTAAATGTGTTTTATGGAATATATTTTTATTAGTAAACTATAAAGTATTCTATTTTGTTTATTAAAATGAATTTAACACACGGTAGGCTATATTTAGCGCACTATTTGATAATGTTTTGCCGTTCTATGTTAAACGGACTATAGGCTGGTGTTGCTGCAGCGTTATTTTAAACGCACTACAAACAAGTTTGTGCGCGTTATATGATGCGTACAATTTAATATGTTTACACACTAAACTAGTTACCGTAAATTAGATGGCCCGATAGTAATGTTTTGAAATATTATTTATTGTGCGTTTATATTAATGAAAAGCTTTATTATTTTTTGATAATAAAGTTAACGACCATTTGATAAAATGTTGCCCATTAGTCAAAATGCAGAAAGGTTGTTGGACGTTTCCCTAATATCTCGTGGAAGTTGTTTGAAATTTCCAGAATTATCCGTAGAAGTGGTTTGACAGGTCCTGAGGGAACCGAAAAAGTAATTGGACAGGTCCCGAAGGGCAATTAGGTCACCGAAGGACGGTTAGGTAAACGAAGGTCGGGGTGTCACGGCAACAGATTTTGAGAAAAATTTCGAAGATCAAGTCACGTGGTTAAGTTTTGGCATGAAAAGTAAGATAAGATCACGTGGCAATTGCAAAAATTTGGGATCGTTACGAGGTTCAGTTTTGGCGGGAAATACGGTATGACCACCTCCTTACTACGAACAATAAAAGTTAAATTAACCAGGGATGGCAAAAGGCGGTCGCTTTCAGGTGGTATATCCCTCCCTTTATTAAAAATATCTCAACAAACCTAGTGCTTGTCTATAGACGTAATGTTAAAGATTTCAATATTTTAGGGAAATTTTCAGGAATTTGTCATTCCAGAGGGATATTTTGATAGATCACTCCTATTGACCATCCCTAAAATTTACTCAAAAACATTTTGTTCAATTATTTCATTTAGATTAATAAACTTGTGTTCAAATCTAAAAATGACAACTAAAAAAGCTAAATTTTAAACAATTATAGAGTGTCTGGGTTGAAAAGTGGCCATTTCATCTTTGATATTTGAATAATTGTTAAGCAGACTTTCATTGAAAATCAGTTTTGCTGAATGAACGACCTGGATAAATATTAAAAATCACAATCAATAATAATTTGATGTTCTCATATAACGATTAAGACGAAATGTTAACATTATTGCTAATAATCAAACGTAAGTTTTACAAAATTTTAAAGCGCGCCATAAGTAAGTTATGTTTCTTTTTGTGTCTAGTAGCTATAGTGACATTTACTAAACCTGTTTTATTGCAAACTACAAAAGAATTATAAAGGCTTTTCATAAAAGTAGTGGACGGTCTTACAAATAAAACGTAAACTTTTTAATATAATCTCAATTATAATATTCACGTTTTATTTGTAAGACAGTCCACTACTATGATGAAAAGCCTATACTAACTGAGTCACTACGACTGAGCTTGCTCAATGCGAACTAGTTATTAACCGAGCAAATAGACCAACTTGAACAAAAAATTGTTTCACATTGCTATCATTACGACAAACAAATATTTCTAATTTAGACAATATTAATCTAGGATAATGAAAATTCATGATAGTCCATAAAACAAACTAGACAAATTCAAAATTCTAAAGCTTTATTTCAACTTTAATTGATATTAACATTAAAATATCAACCTCTACGTACACAAAAGTTATATGAACATTTTAGAAATGGAGAGTAACTTTTCATTTTACTATATATAAAATTCTTTTTCATGCATTCTTCCTTTGAATTACATGGAACCAAAAGCGCACTCGCCGTACATTCACCAGCATTATACCAAAATGAAGTTGTAGAACCACCTATTCTACATTCGATTTTAGTAACTACCTTTTTATTTTCCTTTATGAATATGTCTCCGCCTCCACACGTTTTACTTTTGTCTTTAAAATGTAAACAACAATAATCTTTACTTGAATTGATGTAGTATCCAACATCACTGATACCTCCATCTATTTTTAAACATTCAATATCTTGATTCGACTTTTCTACCCAATGACACTTATACTCTAAATCTTTCTCTTTATTATTGGCATTCTTCAAATATTGGTTTAAATTTGGTAACCTTATACATTGATTGTTGAGGCAATCTCTGGCTGCTTTTCTGTTTTCACAGTCTTTCTTTGATTTACATAATTTCCGTCCGCTCTTAACGCAAATCCCTTTTTTGCATTTGAACTTTTTGTTGCCCTTAAGTTTAAGGCAATCTAAGTGTTCCTTGCACGTTGTATCTTCTTTTTTGTTTTTACGTTTAGGTTTGTCTTCTACTTCGCCTTCTTCATGGTCAATTTCCTCTGCATCTTCATCATGGGCTTTATTTTCCAATTTTTCACATTCATTATCTTCGTTACAGAATTGACCAACTTTGCAATCTTTTTCTTCATCTAAACAGCATAGGATTGATCCCATCAGAGCTATCAATACAAGAATTGCTGCCATTTTAGACATTTTGTTAATAAAAGTCTGAATAAGTGTTAACATCAAATCTGTTCCAAAATAGCAAATATGTTTTATTTATAATTATCGAGTTATTAGTATTAATATAAACAAGTTTTAAAGACAATGCATAACAAGCCATCAAGAAAATATATTTAAAGCTCTTTAAATTTATATTTCTATTTAAATCAATAAATATATCTGGTATAATAATTTTATCATATATTTAATTAAATTTAAGTTTGTTTGACTTATTATTTTTTTTGTTAATATAATAATCTAATCCTTTATATTAATCAATATTTTTATCAAATATTCTTTATTCAAATTTATATAAATCAGCAATGAAGTTATAGATAAAGGACCATACCGATCGCCAGCTAATGCTAGAACAACTAGCACCCAGGATTTTTATTGTGTTTTATGCTCAGCACTTCCTAGGGATGTGCTGATCACAAATCAACTAAAATTTCCCGGGTGCCAGTTGTTCTGGTTTCGGTATGGTCTTTTAAGAAATTTAGTTCATATGTTATATGTAGATAATGATAAAGTAACTGGCCTCAAGTAATATTATTGGGGAGGGGGGTATTTTAAAAAAGTTTATATTGTCTAAAAATATAAATCATTCTGATCTATTGAGAGAAAAATGCGCGCATGCTTACAAATTTTCTTATTGAACATCAATATAAATAAAGCTATAATAGTTTTGTGAATAAAGATAACTTCAATATTGTACAGGCTTTATTTTTATTGTGAATACAAAAATAACGTTACTCACAAACGGAAAGAAAAGTAATATAAACAGTTCTCTTTATAGCATTAATCAGCGATGAAGTTTTTAAGGCGTAGGAGGTAAAATATTTTATTATAAAGCTGTTTTAACGAGCAAACAGACAATATTTGGGCGCCATATACATTTCCTTCAAATATAAAATAACATATAATATATCAATATGTCATATATTATTTGATATAAAATAATTAAAAAATATCATTTATTTAATTAAATTGATTGTAATCGATTGTTATATTGATTACAACAGTAAATAATCTTTAAATTATTTATATCTTTTTGATTCTAGCAAATATAATAATCCATAAAAACTAAAACAATTAAATAAATTGTTTTATTTAATGATTTCATATCAAATAATATATGTAATGTACTATTTGAAGGAAATACATATGGCCCTTAAATACTGTCTGTTTGCTCGTTTTCACAGCTTTACTTACTGAATTCAATGGTCAAATATGCATTGAGCAAGTTAGATTCATACAAATCATTACATGGTTTATAACCGAATAAATCCCTTTCAAAGTTTTATTGAATTGCTTTATTTATGTAGAGGGCCTTTCAGTTGCTATGTTTATTGGTCTCCATAGCATATTTGGGGAAAAGCAGAGTAACCTATTCACAGATAATGTAACAAAATATTCATGGGAGGGAATACACAAATAATCAAAAATACTCTTTGCACTTATTGCAGATATGTTAGTCTTAATAAAGACTAAGTTTATTAACTAAATAATCAAAACTTTTAATTAAACACTTAAATGAAATAAGAAATAAAATAATTAGAAAAACAATAATTGAGTGGACAGTAGTATACAAAGGGAGAATAGATTTGGCCCTAAAATGTCAATATTTATTTGGGTAAAGTTAAGGGGTTAGCAGTGTTTTGTTTGTGATAACTCCGCCTTCTGACAGGCCCTGACAATTATACTTGTGATTTTGCTTTATTGATTAGAAAGTAACCTGTACACTTGTAAGCAATTTAATCCTTTCTACCTTTCCTCTATTAAAAGATTAAAAAGGTATGAGCTGTAGCTTTCACAGAGCATCCTCTAAATAGTAAACACACTGTAGAATAAAATACAACATTCCATTTCTTATGTTTATGATTCAACTCTAGGAAAGGCATATGTGTTCATCCAAATGAGTCCACAAAGTTTTGTTAACATTTAAAAGATATAGAAATACTGGTCGATTGATATTAAGGAAAGTTCGGGATTAAAAAGTCTTACTATTTATTTACTGATTTAAATTAAATTCATTTTCTAGTTATTTTTAGATTCCTGGTTAAACCTAGAAGCATTCTTTTGGGATTGTTTTAATGGATGTGTTATAAAATGTTGTTATATTTATCCCTTTAAGAAATGAGATGGCGTTGTCTTCTATTAATGTGAACTTTGTGTCTAAAATTATTAAAAATTTGTTTTCTTTAATTGTTTTCAATTATTTAGTCTTTGATATAAATCATATCAAAAGTAATGTCGCGAAACTTATTTTCTTTTAGTAGAGTAATTGTTATTTTTTTCAGTTTTAATCCTCGAAAATGTTTTCACAATTTTTTAAATTAATATTTTATTTTATGAACGAATTATAAGGTTTAGGAGGACTCGCTATACTTCCTAATGTTAAAAACTCTCCCAGTTATGAATTTCTCAGTTATGAAACTTTCTCATTTATGAATGAATTTTCAGTGATTTTTGGTCATAAACTCTCTGAGTTATGAATTTTTTTAAAGTTATCATGTAAAAAACTGTAAAATCTTCTCAAAAGTCAAATAAATATTAAATTAATATTACACATTGAAAGAAATTTTTATTGAAAAAATATCATTCATTTTATTATGTATAGTCTATCACTTTTTTGTCTGCACTAACGCCATAAGCACTTCTCTTACTGATTCACTCCAAAAGTATGAGAGTTAGTGAAAAAAGTATTTATTTTTTGAATTTATTAGTTATAATTTGAGTATTAAAAATAACTTTTTTTAAATAATTTCAAAATCAAAGATTTAAAAACCAAATATTAAATTCTTCAGGATATTAACTGCGGCCTCGATTACATAACAATTGTTGTGAGATACTAAATGTACTAGATTAAATCAATGATAAAGTTCATAAACTAAATATAACAATCTAAAATTACAAATTTTTTTAAATAGTATGTATTCTATTGTATTATTGATTAAATAATAACAAGCATTTTAAAAATTACATTTATTTTCACTCTCCCAGTTATGAACAAATTTGCCATGCATTGCTCATTCATATATCGGAAAGTGTACTGTATTCAGAACGCTTTTTGAAAATAATTGAAAATAATTGAAAATAATAAAGAAATAAAGAAATGATTGGATTCTAAGAGTGTCTATGATAGGGCGACACAATTTACAAAATCAATAGTCAGAAGTGAGCAAACAATGGGTCCATCCTTTCTGTACGTATTAAGCAATTAAGGTATTGTTTTATAAAAATCTATAATTTAAAAAATTTCATTAAATTATTTAATTAAAACAAAATTTAGTTTTCCATTGAATTGAATTCTCATCAAATAAATAGTTGGATACATAACTAAAATAAGAAGAATATCTGGAGTATAGTTCTAATGGATGTGGATTTAAGTGAAAAATCAATAAAAACATATTCACTATATGTATAGCAGTAAAGCCATAAAACGTCAGATCTCTGTGACAACCAAAACAAACTCTCTGTTGAATTGATTGGTATTTTCTAAATATTTTTGTAAATCAAAAGAATCTCTTCTTTAAATTAATTGTTTTCAATAAAATTATATTTTATTTAAATACTTCAAAATAAGTACCGGAAATACATTAAAGAATTTTGAAATTCTATAAACTTATGAATATAGTGTTAGTGTCTATAATGAACTGGATATTCACAATATTATTACAATTGATATATTGTTTACACTCTTCTAATATATTAGCTCTTCATTCAACTCATCTTAAAAATCATAAGAATAATAATCATAAAAATTATAAACATTTTTGGTTTAAAGAAAAGTCAAAAGATTTTCGACACCGAATAAGAGAATATGATATTTGGAATAATTATCAGACTTATGAGCCTTCACTTCATCAAAGAATGGCCAAGGACAACTATCACAATTATGAATACTCTACAGAAAGACCTCCTTATTATCTGAGCTATGATTCCGGCATTAAAACAAGATTTCAAACATTAGAAGAATTACTTCAACACCAAAAGGTTAATAAACATTATCGGGATGAACAAGGTAATATTCTAAAGTAAATACATTTAAGTATTTTTAAATCAAATTATTTATTAAATTTAATTGTGAGAATACTTTGAGTACTTAATAGATGGACAGAACAAACAAACAAGGGTTAGAGTATCTAGTCACAAATTTTCAAAAGATAAATATCAAATCGAGTCTCAAATTAAAGAACAAGAAATCAACGAAAAACATAAACAGAATAAAATACAAAACAGAAGAGTTGGCATCAAAGGATTGAATGGAATTTTTGGTTTTTGGTCGGGACAACACTTTTTCCCGTGCGATAAACCCATGCGATTGGATGACGACCCACAAACTGATGGCCAATACATAATACCCGATAACATTAGTTATTATCACAAATGCCAGTACTTCGATGATGACCCTCGCCATCGGTTATTGAGAAAAGTGGGCTCACTTGGCATCAATGGTTACTATGGCTATTTTGAGGATGGTCAATTTATTGAATGCAAACCTCCCAAACGCCTGGAAAAGGACATTGGAAAACCCGACATATATTACATTCCAAACGATATAGAATATGAGCCAAAATGTAAATACTATGACTATAATGTGAGCAAAATATTTGATGCTTCCATTGAAAGACCCAATAGTTTTTCTGAAAACTTATCGAAATCGTTTTTAGAAAACTATTCAATTGTTTTACTGCCATTTTATTTACTCATTTTATTTTCTCATTTTTGATGAAACTTCTCTAATAAAGAGTTAATTTATGTCAAAAATGTTTCAATTTTTTGAGACATGAATTTGAGACCAATTTATGTGAAATTTTGCCCACATTTTGAATATATGAATAATATGTATATTCAATAAATTATTTATAGTAAAATAATTAATACTCTTGCCAAATTGATCCCTCCTATTGTCCCCTTATTTGTTGTTATGTTTGAAAATAAATCTATTTATCATATTTTGTATTAAACTTTTATTTTATTAATATTTTATTCATTACTTATTTGACTCATATGTTATCTCAGAGATATCATCGTTAGGATAGAAATCATTAGATCCTAAAATTTTATTTTTTTCAATTATTTTCTTTGATATAACTGTTGAAAATTATGAAAAATATATGTATATTATATTGTTAAATAAAATTAGCTCTAAAAATGTTAATTTTAAAAATATTTCAAATATTTTTGTGTTTTGCAAAAAAAAATTGTTAATTTACAAGGAAAACGAATTAAAAATCATCTTTCCGCAAAAGTTTTTAGTTCCAAAACTGAAAGTTTGTATAAATCGGTGAATAATGCGAATAATTAAATTAGAAATAAAAATTGTGTCTTTTATTTCAATCACTGTTAGTCATAACCTTTCAGATGCATTATTAATGAAATTATTTTAAATTTTTATTAAAATTGAATTTTCATCGAATTTAACTAAAAATTGATTCTCTTGCGTTAAAATGATTTTCATTTGTGTTGAATTGATTTTTATTTGCGGTCTCAACACTAGACATGATTTTCATTTGCGGAATAATGATTACTTTTGCGTCTCTTTAAACCTAGATGATTTTCATTTGCGGAAAGATTATTTTCAATTTGTTTTCACTGTATATTCTAGTATAGTTAAAAAGAGCACTTTTTGGGACCATTTTTGTTTTCAATCAAATACTATTACCAAGTTAATTAAAAGTTATCCTTTTATAATCATTTGTATAAATATTTCACCTTTCCTATATACGTTGTATCATGGTTATTTCCCTATTATAATGAAAAGATACCGACTATTGGATATAATTAACGTATATATTATATAATTGTAAACATAATTTCTGGGTATAATATTTACTTGTTCATATATTTAAACGCGATTTTTGAAGCCAACTATCATAATTTATATTTTAAATGTTAAATGTTAAGAGCTCACTAATGTTATATAGTTACCATGCTTAATTTAAAAAAATATTTAAATATAAAATTTAAATTTAAATCTAAATTAAGAGATAATTAAATGTAATTATGCTATTTATTGGTTAACACCTGTCATAAAAAGCCAAAGAATGACCGAAGACTTGGATTCGAAAATAAATAGATTTGAGATGATATGTGGCCAAAGAGATGAAGGGCTTGAGGGGGTCGATAAGGTTGAGGGGCAATTCATATTTTAAGTCATAATTTTATTTCAATTATTAATTTAATTTTATATCAATATTTGTAATTAAATATTTGTTTCAAAAATTATTTTCAAAATATAAATTTATTAATAAAATTGATTGAACTTACATTTTGATGAAAAATTGTCATAACTATTGAATGGTTTGTTTGTTGTTTACTGATTATAAGTTAAAGAATTATTTTATAATTAATTTAATGTTTTCAATACTAATTAGTTTTAAATCAATTTAGAAAAAGTCTTTTTTAATTGAATTTTATTCAACAAATGATTCACCAAAACATTAAAAATTCTAAATTGAACTAGATTATAAATATTGTAAATAAATTAAATTACAAAATATTATTAAATATAGTTAAGTATCAAACGTTTTGTCAAAAGACAAGTGTTTTCAAAGCAAACAAATTAAGTTTTTTCCTTCGAGTATCTCATCTTGGACTTTATCACTTGAAGTCGATATTTCAGCTTGCACAGACAATACTGAACAAATAAATGTGCAAACTGTGCTGCCAACAGCGAGGTAAAGGGCCCAACCTTTGTCATAACACAAAAAACATTTAGTGGAAATACTCAAGGTTAAAGAGTTCATAACTTACCAATCTTACAATCACCAAGTAAAAATGGGTCAGCTTTAACACCACATACCCGCTCTACTCTTTCAGTTCCCCATCCTTTGCAATTTAAGTTAGCAAGTTAATTTTGCATTTTATATACAATATTTTTTTTAAAAAAAAGATTTACGGTTTCATTGAATTTTAAATTAAAATAAAAATTTTAAAAGAAATTCCAAAAAAAGTAATTCTGATTAATGTTTAAATAGTGTTAGAATTGCAATGAGTGAGAGTCACATAAATTGAACTCTTGTTTGAATCACAAGTTGTGAGTAAATGACAAATAAATTATAGAATACAAACTTGTTTTCGACTTAAACTAAAGTTTTAAAAAGAATTTATGAGTTTTCTCACCTATAAAAACACATTTTTTGTATTGCCTTAACTGTTACATAAGATAAAAATCAAGGTAAATTGTAGAATGTTTATAAATAACATTAATTATAACTACTATTTTTTACTTTTATAAACTTTTATATTATTCTCAATATTTACTAAATTCTCTATTGTTTTATAAATGTTTCCATTATTTACTCACCGAATGGATAACAAAAAATGGCCAAAATGTAGAACAAACCTAAAAATCATTTATTTATTTAGAAATTTTATTAATAAATTTAAGTTTAATTAAGTCAAATATACAGTTTGTCCCAAAATGAACTTTATTTTAAAACTATTATTCAAAAACTTCAAAAGATATTCCATTCAAATAAATTGCAAAATATTAATGAATAATAAATGAAATTTAGTTTATAATATTTTATAAGTTTGAAATTTGTGTTATTCATGTAACTAACTTTTTTTCAGAAGATCAATTTTATCTAGGTGATTTTCATTAAACATTTGTGTCTAAAGTAGAAGTGGTATAATTGTGTTCACCAATTATTTTTGGGTTATTTCTATAACCTTTAGCCCTCACATAACGCAATCAGTAATTCAATGGAATGTATGTCTGTTTTATATATACAGTGTACTCTCCCATATATGAATGAACAAATGCATGGAGAATTTGTTCATAACTGGGAGAGTTTCACAACGTAGAAATTCACAACTGGAAGAGTCTACTGTATTATGGATTTTTAAATCTTTTGTTATTATATAAGGATTAGGTTTAATAAAATAGAGGCAGTAATTTGTGTTTAATATAGTTTGTAAAAAAAGTTCATTCTGGGATCCCTTATAATTGAGTATATACTGAGTGGAATGAAATAGAAAAAAAAGAATAAGTTTCATTATAATGAATTGAATATCAGTGATATCACAAACTTTAGTTTAATATAGAATTGAATAAATTAAAGTGAAGTTTGTATGACTCAAACTATGTGTAATACATTCAAATAGATATTAAAATAAACTTAAGAAATCTATTTTAACAACTTATTAAATGTAACTTGATAATATTATGTTAATTCTATGGAATATTCTTTGATATCTAACAACAATGCAAATGCTCTAAATTTGAACTTGATAATGAACAAACCTGCCACAGCCTGAATTGTCCCAGATATAGTAAATATGCTTTTCCGACAAATACTTCTTTTACAGCAGCCTTTCCAACATTTCCAACAAATCGGATATCAAACACTTTTATTAGTTTTCTTTCAAATAAAAACAAAATCTATACCTAAAAGACTGGCAATAATTGTAAGACTCATTACACAAATGCCGATCACAAAGAATATTAGGGAAGCCTTCCATGCATTGGGAAAAGAGTTGTTTTCCTGATCCAAACCAGTCACAAACGGAGCGCATTCTGTCTCTAATCTATTCAAATGATATATTTTTGTACATCTATTGAAAAGACCTGAAATATAAACATTTATAACAATTTATAAATCATTATTGAAGTGAATTATAATTCATAAAATTTATTGTTATCAATCAGTTAATTAGCAGTTATTGAAGTTCAGACTATTGACCGAAAACGAACAGAAAATGGTTGGCCCGATCCGGTTCGACATACATGTATGAGTCATGTGTTCTCAATACAAATCAGATTATATATACATTTGTTATCAAAAGAAGAGCTCCAACAGAGAAATCAGAATTAGTTTCTCGGAATTATAATTAAAATAAGATCTATAATTAAAACATCAAAAATTGGGGGAACTCAAGCCTTGATTACATTTTATTACTAAACCATATAAAGATGATTATGAGTAAGTTAAAAAATATAAGACTAATGTTTGCTTGGTAATCAGTAAATTCTATTTTTGTTAATTAAATTTATGTTTTATACTAAATATTTTCACCAATAAAATGTTTTTAACTTTTATTTAACTTTGAATAAATGGATTCATAAAAGATCACTTTAATAATAGAATACTTCAATTATTTCATTTATATTAAATATTTTAATATTAGGCATGGCCAAACTTTTCGGTTCTAGGGGGTATTAGGGGGAGGGTGTATTTTGAAAATGACAAAAAAATTCCTAAAAATGCATAAAACGTCGTTTTTAAGTTGTTTTCTGATGTATATTAGTATAATTAGTAATATTTTAACGTAT
>JAQFZM010001368.1:0-18855 GCA_034695785.1 Galumna obvia | reverse complement strand
CACAAACATCATTACTATATAATGGGTTGAGCTATGAGTTGATGACATATGACATGCTCATTTTGAATAAAATTTTCCATTCATCCAAAAAAATTGAAACAAGTAAATTTTGCATAATTTTAATTTTGACAATTGAATCTTGTTAAACTTATTATGAAATATAAGAATCTATCATAAAATAGTCAGATTCCAAGTTTAGTTTAACATTGAGAGTAAACATATGAGTTTAGGTAACGTTGTTTAGTGTTAGAGATTGGGTACAGAATGAGCACTGAATGGATCAGTGATCACATGTTTGCAGTATTTTGACTTTGAATTCAATAAAGTGATGGACAGATGTGTGAGGTTTGGCTCAATTTCATATCAACCAAATTAACTGATTATTTAATTTGAGTGCAAATTATATGTGTTTTAATTGAATAAAACTGTGATAACAAAAATGATAGTCTTTTATCTCTTATCGAGTTTTAAGTAAACTATTATTTATTAACCAAAGGCTCAGAAAATGTGTTTAAAACTCAATTAATAAATAGTTTTGTTGTGTTTGAAAACTTATTAGCAATAAATTACAAATAGTTTTCATAAAAAAAAGTTTATATTCATCTGAAGATATTAAAGGTATTGAATTGATTCTTGCAATTTATTTATTGTGAAATGCAATTGTCATTAATCATTATATTTAATAGTGTTTATACATTTAATGGGATTTATTTGATGTTTAATTATTAATTAATAATTTGAAGGCCTTTTCTTTGGGAAACGATGTAAATCCAATATAAATGTATTTAATATACTATTAAATGATTTATCAGAAAATATATGATTAAAGTCCTTATAATTGAAAGGCCTTTCATAAGCCTAACGTCTCAATTGAAATGTCAGCCCATTTGTGATATACTGTACTCTTAAACAGTAAATCGATAATTAATTTCTCCTCTAGTGTTGGGCACAGCCTCTAAACTGTGCTAATTCTTGGGAAAGACTACTTCAAAAAGTCTTATTAAGATAACAATTTAGTGAATAAAATAAGTGTTTTATTAATAAATATAATAATTGAAAACTTTTTTTTTGATATAAATTTTCGTTTCAATCAATGATTAGATATTAACTTAAATTTTCATTACTTTTATAACTTAATTAAAATTTTGCTGAATATTCTTCAAACAGTTATTTATTTTTGTAGTCTTTCCCAACACTTTTTGAATTATTACTATTTCTTTAATTATATATAAAAACTTTAATTAATTTGTTTTCTCTTTTTTGTGAACAACTCTCTAGTGTTGAGATATGTCTACAGTCTCAGAGAATGTGCCAGTTATTAATTTGCCCGAAGAGTTACGCCATTCGGATAGAGTGGACCGATTGGTCAGTCATTTTGTTAAAAAGTTCAATACGAAGCCCTGGTTCCTGGTTAGGGTTCCGGGAAGGGTTAATATTATAGGAGAGCATATCGATTATGTGGGATATGCCGTCTTTCCGATGGCCCTCAAACAGGACATAATGATGGCGGTGTCCGTCAACCAGACCTCAAGAATTAATTTAACGAATGTAAAGGCAGACGAATACTCAGACTTTTCTACCGATGCCTCTAATCTTGAGTTTCCGACACCTCCCAAATGGTTTCATTATTTCCAGTGCGGGTATCGCGGAATAGTCGACAGCTTCTGCTCTGGAGAACCTTCTCTTGGCCTCGACGTTGCCGTTGACGGTACAATACCTCCCAGTTCTGGTCTTTCCAGTTCTTCGGCGATGGTTTGTTCGTCAGCCCTCTCAACACTTATAGCATATTACCAAAAAACGAGTCAGTATTTTATGTTCTCAAACTATGATATATTTTTTTGCAAAGTTTGAGTCAATTATTGTTTGGAGAGAATAAATAATTATTATTAATAAATGTTTGTCTTATGTTTAGGTCAGTTATCGGTTCCAATTAATAAATTAGAGGTAACTCAGATCTCAATCAAATCTGAGCGCTATATCGGCACTGATTCAGGTGGAATGGATCAGTCGATTGCCATTTTGGCGGAAGAGGGCAGCGCTAAATACATAGAATTCATTCCAGAATTGACTGCCACTAATGTTAAGTTGCCGTCTGGGGTCGACTTTTTTATATCTCATTGCGGGGCCTCAATGAATAAGGCGGCCACTGCTCACTACAACACTAGAGTAGCCGAAACACGTTTAGCCGCTGCTGTCATCGCTAAAAAGCTCAACATTTCTGGCTATCGGTTGGGGGACCAGTTATGGGTTGTACAACAGGCCAGTGCTATACCTCTCAGTCAAATGGGAGAAAAACTGACCACTATTTTTGATATTAACAAAGAGTCTTATGATAAAAACGAAATTCGCAATATTTTAGGTATTTTTTTCAATTTATTAATATTTGTTGAAACTATTTCTCAGAACTTATTATCTTTTTTTTGTTATCTTAAAACTATTTATAGATAAAACTCTCTTCAGATTTTTAGTGAATATTTACTGAATTAAGTTTTATATTATACTTAAAGCTCTTTATAATTGATTTATGACTAAATCACGTTTTAATCGATGGAATTATCTGACAATAATCAGTGTTTGAGTTCATTCATTTACTTTTAGTGGTAAACTATTTATAATGAATGATATAATGGGTTGACTCAAACATATTGTATGCCTTTATTTGATTAACAACTCTATTGTCATCAGTTGTTAGGCAGAGGTTTTCCACTTTTAAATCAAATGTTTTCCGTTAAGTCATTGTATCCTCTGATGAAACACAGACTCCAAGTGTTTATACATATGTTTGACTAATAATAACAGGATATCAATATTGAAACATTAGGATCATTACCCGGATAAATATTTTTATTATTAATTAATAGATTTATGGAAATGTTTGCATAAAAGCTATTAATTTAATCATTTCTATTATTTGAGATCAGATTCTAATAGAAAAACTTTAATTTAGCCTTGTTACCATGGTAATTGTCATCAGTTGATTAAATTTCTATTAAATTAATACCATTTGATCTCTAATTTAAAGGAGAATTAGTTTGAAATCTAATTTGATCTCTAATTATAGGTTTATTTAATTGGAGTTCATTTCCTATTTTAAGCGATTATTTTCTATTATTTTATTTGCTTATCAATTGTTCTAAAAATGATTAACCAAGATCATTTAATGCTATACTATTTTCTTAAACAAATATCAGATTTTATTTTCTATAGTTTACACTTAAAATGATTTTGAATTTTATTTAATTTAATATATATTTTGACTAAAATATAGGTATTGATGAGGAAGAGTTGAATCGTGTATTCCTTTCCCGACTGATAGAACCGATAGAAGAGTTTAAACTATACCAAAGAGCACTTCATTGCTATGAAGAGGCGTTTAGAGTACAGGAGTTCCGAAGGATTTGTGAGACCAGTGAAGATGTCTTACAATTGGGACAACTGATGAATGAATCGCATAAAAGTTGTCGAGACCTCTACGAGTGTTCGCACCCAAAACTCGATGAATTAGTCAAAGGAGCCATAGCTAACGGTGCGATTGGCGCTCGACTGACAGGTGCCGGTTGGGGCGGTTGTATCGTAAGTCTAGTCCCTGAAGAAAAGTCACAATTGTTTGAGTCCAATATGAATAAGATATCAAAGTTTAACTGCAGAAGTGGACCCTCCGGTGGCGCTCAGATTTACAAATTGTTTTAATTTCCTATAAATTGAAGTCATTTTTCCCAAAACTTTTCCTTAAATTTATGGAAATTTTTTGTTCCGACTTTTAATTAATTTTAATTATTTTTAATATATTTTTAATCTTTGATTTTATATTTTTTATTGAATTCTATATTTTTCAGTTCAAACATTTAAGTCTCGAATTTTTGAAATTTTATTTTTAAAGACAACTATTTTTCCATTTTTTTTGAAACTTTTTTTAGTCAAATCCGATGCCAAATGAAAACATTTTCATGTGATTTAATGATTATTATTTTCTCATTATTTATGATTAAAAAATAGATGCAAACCATTCCTATAGTTACTAATCATTGTCAGAGAATAGGAAATAATCCTTTAAAAATATTTTCGGAGTTTTAAACTTCGGGTAAAGTTATGGACAATTTTATTCTATAATATAATAATAGTTTTACTCTTTTTTTTCAAAAATAACTTGTTTAACATTTTTTTTCATATAAAAGCCTTCCCGTCTCTGCAATTGACCTATATTGCAATTGCTTTCAAATTGAGCAAGCTTATTTTGTATCATAAATGTCCAATAAATCACATTAAATGAAATAATAATATAAAATATTTGCAAAACATATGAATAATTATCTTATTTTAAATCAAAAGTTAATTTATATAATCATTATTTTTCAAATGAAAGTTATGAATAAAAATCTGATTAAAGCACTTTTTCATTACTTCAAAAACGATTTTTAATGTTTTAATATTTAATTAAAAAAATTTGTTTAAATTAAAAACTGAATATTTGTTTAAAACTCAATATTGAGTTACGTTTTGATTAAAATGTTTCAATTGTTTGAAAAATTAGTCAAAATAATGGATTTACGATATGTTTGCCAACAGATCAACACTATCGCAGACACCGATTCCTCATTAATTAATTTCTTGGACAGAGATTTCATTTATATATTTTATTACTGTTTCGAGCCATTAGTACTCATAACAATATTTCAAATTACCTAGCACATTTGAATATATTCATTTGTGTTATTATATTCTTTGCTTATTATTTTGGGACTCTTTCTCTTCAACTGATTTTATATACGACTCACGAAAAGAGTTCAATATTATTGTTTCGCATAGGAATGGGTATAATATTTGTGACCATATTTACATCTCTTCTATTCTTTACATCATTAGGCGCTTATATAATACATTACTCACACAAACCGTATCCACTTTTATACACTTTTTTATTAGAAAATTTTCTCTCAACGGAACAAAAACTTCAAATTCAATCATTTATTGAAAGACTTTCGGGACATCCAATTGGTTTCTATTGTTTTAATTTATTTCCAATGAATTACTCACACTTTTTCACATACCTGTCCTATGCGGCAGTCAATTGATTATATATTGATTATTTCATCTCTATATTAATATGTAAGAAAGAAATTATAGAAATCACCTAGTAAATCACACAGTAGTAAATTATGATCTTCACTAATTATACAAATATTATAACACCTATTATAATTCCTATTTTTTCTAGGTCAAGTATTTACTAGTTTATATTTTAAAAACGAGCATTTTAAAAATTGCAATACTATTTAATTATAAATTATTTGAAATCATTTATTATGAAATATTTGAATTAAATTTATTGTTATCATTTCAAACCGACAAAACATTAAAGTTTTGGTCAAAATTCTTACCAAAAGTTCAAAATTCTTTGTCCACAAATATCTCAAAATTTAATTTATTGTTGAATATGAATCAAACACTTAAGAGTTTAGCACAGAATATAAGTATAGTATGTAAAAAGGGGTTGATTTTAGATTTTTATATGAAGAGATCCATCAATTTCTTGAAAAAGAACGGATTTTACATATTTTGGACATTTTTTGCTATTTTTTTGATCAAAAAATTGTTTGATTGGATCCAAAGATCGTTGACTTTTAACATTCCTTTGGAAAACATATATGAAGAACAGCACAATAGAAGTCCTTCAAAGGAGAGTGAAATAACTGAATCTCAAACTTCGGAGAAGTGTCATTCAATTGAAGGTTTGAGTGACGAAGAATTGGGTGCAAATGATTCCAATGATGAAACTCATGAAGTCATTCAATCGGAAGACCAAAACAATTATACAAATTATGTTCTAAAGGAAGAATTTTTTTCAATTCACGTTTATTTCAAGTCAACAAACGATGAGAACCTTTTGAAGGTCAAACCCAATAGAAGTCCTTCAATAGATTTAGAAGAAACTGAATTTGAATATTCAGAGGAATGGTTTTCGATTGAAAGTCTTACTGACGAAGAATGGGATGAAAGTGATTCAAATGAATCATTACATCTGAACGATGAAACCCATGAAGTCCTCCAAACAGAAGACCAAAACAATTATACAAATTGTGTTCAAAAGAAAGAAATTGTTTCAAAGCGGTCACCAAATGATGACAACTGTTTGAATGTCGAGCCCTCCAAAAGTTCTTTAAGGGATTTAGAAGAAACTGAATTCAAATATTCAGATAAAATGTTTTCGATTCAATGTTTTGGTGACCAAGAATGGGATGGAATTCATTGTAAAGAATCACTTCAATCGATTATTGAAACTCTAGAAGAGATACAATTTGAAGATCAAAACATTTCATCAAACAATGACAACGACTTCGTTGAGACACAAATTATTTGTCCGTAAATTTAACTAATATTTATGAGTTTTAAGTGAAGTAAAAGTTTTATTTCTAGAAATTAAAATAATTTATTTAAGAAATCATAGAATTATATTCATAACTAATTAATTAACTCTGAAGTGAAAGCTATCAAATGACAAAATATAAAATATTATCAAATTTTATAATTAAGTAATTTAGTGATCATTCTTTGAATTTTATTTATCTAATCAATGTGACCTAGGCTAATCAATTTAATAGTTTTCCAAATTATTTATGTTTCGATAAAAGATTCAAAAATTTAAAAAAATGTTAAAATTTTATAAAAGAAATAATTTAATTAAATTAATGTTTATTTTGTTTATTATTAAAGTTGTTTTAATAATTTTTGGGATAATTTATATAAACATTAATTGGGATTTAAAAATGTTAAACAAAACTTCAAAGACTAAACCGAAGATATTCTGTTTGATATTAACTCAAGAGAGTAACCACTTAAACAAAGCCATTCACGTGCGAAATACATGGGCTAAAAGGTGTGATCAACACATTTTCTTGAGTTCCGCAAATGACACCTCTTTGCCAGCAATCAAAGTCTGTCAATCGAAAGATAGCCGGGATCATTTATGGTGTAAAGTACTAAGACATCATATTCTGTTTTAATTCATTTAATTATACAAAACTTTATGTGAATTACAGACAAAGTCAGGCTTTCAGTTTGTTTATGACAATTATATCAAAGATTTCGAGTGGTTTCTCAAAGCAGACGACGACTCGTATATAATCGTTGAGAATTTGAGATCATTTGTATCTAATTATTCATATGAGAGTCCACTTTATTTCGGCCAAAATTTCCGTTCCGATAACGTCACTTATATGAGTGGCGGCGCCGGATATGTATTAAGTCGTGAGGCTGTCCGCCGTTTTGCCACTAAAAGTCGGGATAACACAACAGATCCAAAACTGTGCGATACTTCTGATTCAGGGGTCGAAGACTTTAATATGGGTGAATGTTTGCAGAATTTTGGTGTTATCGCAGGTATGGGATAAACTTATATTAATTCTATCTTGATCAATTTTTAATCTGAAACTTTAAATAAGTCTTTCTCTGAAAATTGTTTCAATTTTTAGGTGACAGTAGAGATGAGTCACAAAAGCCCCGATTCTTTATGTTAGAGGCCTGGAAAATCTTTCCCTCAAAACCGGAGGACTTATGGAGTTCATTTGCCCCTTGGTTTCATAATTACAGTGTTTATCCACACAAATCTGGTGCTGAATGTTGTAGTCCTACATTAATATCGTTTCATTACGTGCCCTCAGATATTATGCATTTAATAGATTTTATGTTATATAACGTTAAAGTCGTTCAATAAAACTATTCATACATTTTATACATTTAATATAAATAAAATAACCAGGATATCATTCAAATTAAATTCTAGTTTTCATTAGCCAGTAAGTGAACAAGATGAAAATATTTAAATTAGCTAAATGATAGGACAGATAAATAAAATCAAGATCTCTTTTATAAAATTCAGCCAATCATTAGATATTTTGAAATATTTGCAATATCTGTGTTATCAAGAACATTCTTAACAACTTATAGATAGGTTTAACAAGGTCTATGGGAATAACTTCTTACTCTTAAATTTTGATTAAAATTAACGGCATTTTATTTTATGATTCTAATATGAATTCATTTAAAACCATATGTTTTACTTAATTATATTTAATAAATTAGTTTACTTTAAGGCAAATTTAATTAATTTGTTTTACAAATTATAATTATTTGAGCTAGTTTAAAATTTGGCCCAACAATATAAAACTTGGACAAGATCAATGGTGGATATTCAATCAAGTGCCCTAAACAAAGTTAGTGGGTAACAACCCATTGAAAATCCATATAAAAGAAAAATTTTTGTCTAAAATTTGGAGTAAACTTACAATTAATGAAATAGGGGTCAAACGAGCGGAATGTCTAATCAGATCTATTACTGAAAAGTAGTTAAAACTTGTAATGAGAAGTGAGATGAGCTTCAAAAAGTGGCGATACGTTTATAATGAAACTTGACTTAACTTTTTAATATAATGAGGACCGACTCGACCACATTTTATTCGGACTTTTGGCTTAAAACGCACGAATTGATCCACATTAACATTATTACCTAGGTTTATTTATGAGTCATATTTAGAAGTTATATAATTTATAAAGATTTATAAAGTAAGTCATATAAATGTAATACCATTTGATTTGATGATGAATATTGTTTTGATAAACTAAATGATTGTACTTGCTTCAAAATTAGTATATAAATTTACTCTTTATTTTAAAAATAATTAATTTATATTATATTCAAAATAGTAAGAAATGTGAAGTTATATGATATTGTCGTCAGGGATGATGTCTTTCCTCATTGGCGCTCATAATTGTTGTGATTCTCTAGAATTGTCTTCAAATGGTGTGAATGGATACGTAGTTCTCCGACTTTAATCTTTTTAGTTTTTACATTACTTTCAGACAAATTGGTGTCAATTAATTGTTTGTTAATACCATTCGCTTTATTTTTCTGTATTTCTGTTTTCGAGTCATTAATTAAATGACCGAAATTTGGATAATCAGAAGACATTCCGGTTAAGTGATCCGTCATTTCCTTATTAATACTATCAATAGAACGAGTATTTCCTTCATTTAAATGAATTGTCTTCTCTTCCTGTGGTTGAGTCTTGAGAGCAGTGGATACCATCATTAGGTCTTCATATCTTTCGCCTTCATTTTCATGAAATCCTTTCAATGGTTTGCGGTTTCTTTTTCTTGACTTTCGCTTATTTGTGGGAAACTTATGCCTCGAGTTTTGTTCAAAGGGATCAATAAATTGATCATGCTAAATACAATGATTATTATATTAAATTATAAAAACAATTACTTAAATTGTATACATGGCCATTATGTTTATTCTGTTGTTCAAAGTTATGTTTAACTTTCGGGTGCTGTCCATCACTGATCGCTAACTTATAGTAGTCGTGTCCGAGTCCTGTCTCTACTTCTGTTGGAAGTAAATAGTTTTCGTGTGTCATTTGAGGGGCAGAAAGTAGGCCCTCCTCTTGAGGCCAATGATTTCCATTAGTTGTGGTGTCTTTTGAATCGATTCTTTTCGGATAATTTTAATTATCATAAGATTTAAAGTATTAAATAAAAGCAAAATTATGTTATTTAGCAAAATATACAACAAATTTCAAATAAATGTCCTCAAACCAATTATTTAAGAGTTCAAATAAATGTTTTTATCCTTAACTGAATATACTAGATCACAGTTGATAACTATTTTATTTTATACAAAACTAATAAACATTTTAGTCATTAAATGTATGATTAATTAAAAACTATTTTTAAAATCGATTTCATATCAATCTATGACTCAATTCTTAAGAAAATTCCAAAAGTAAGACATTATCTTAAGTAAGACTATTGGAAGAAAGATATTAACATGCATTTCAATAAAGTTGACTTAAACATTGAGGACAGATAATTGAGATTTACTGTAAGTTTATTTGACAAAAAATACTCTTTATTGGATTAATCATTAATGGGTAACTTTTGGACAGTTTACTAATTAAAATAATTATTTATAGCAAGCTTAATTATCTTGTTTTCAAACATTTTTTACTTGAAATTTAATTCAAAGTTAAACCTCTGAAGACATTATACATAACTTAATGTCAGAAGTATTGAGTTTTCATATGAATTACCACTAATTTCTTGAGAAAACCTTTTTATTTATCTTTTATCTGATTCTTGTTTTTATTTTAAATTAATGAACTCATTCTAATTCTAAACGTTTTTCAATATTAAAATATCAAAACGATTATTGCAAGAATCAAAATATTTACTTTACTTAGCTCATTATAGCTTATCTATGAACTTATCTATAGCCTATTATAGATAGTATACTATTTTAATATTAGTATATATTATTAGTCTCTTTAAATGTCGATTTAAATATTTTTTAAATAAGATTTGCATAATTATCTAGTAAAGTTAAGTGCTATTTATTATAATTTTGTATGAATAATTATCTAGTAAAAAAAAGAAAGAATTTTAGATAATTCTTTTCATTAATCGATTAAAAATAGTTTTTAAATTAATTTATAATTACTTTTATTGAAGAATAAGTTTTGATTTGGTTTAGATAAGTATCACATAATTTACATCGACAACAATGACCATGCTAAACTATTTAACTTAGATTTCACTCGAAACAAAAAGTTTGATAAACTGATGAATATATAAATTTTGTTTATATTTAAAAACATTTTTTGTATATTTAAGGAAACATTAATAATGTCATAAACTTTGATGGATTAAATTCTAAATAAGAACTTGATAAATTAATACATGAATGTAATTCTCAATAAACTATATTTAAATATTATTCTTAATTTTTTGTAAACTAGTAAAAACAAAAAATAAATTAAAGGTTTCGTGATTAATTGTATATATTAATCAAGTGAGAATATTTGATGACCAAGATTATATATAAATTATCAGATAATCTGATTTATTAATAGATTAGTTAATTTTAAAGGAAAAAATTTAGTTTATAATGGGAAAGTTTCTACAAGATAACTTTTTTATAAGCGTAAGATTTAATTAATTGTTTAAGTTTTAACAAAAATCTGATGGATTAAACACTTTGAAGTAATGTCGGGTCAAAAATCTATTACCTGTGCCTTAAGATTATGCTATAAATATATAACGGATTTGAGATTTGCTTTATTTTTAAAATATTTCCAATTTTTATAGCCTTTGAATTATTGAACTGAATTTGAAAATTGACTTTTTATGTTAACTCTGAGAAGTGAATCACTTTTTGCTTCTCTAATAAAAAAATATGTCAAATATTTGTAATAATTTTCGTTTCTTTTACTCAAAGATTATTCGGCATAAATTGATTTTCTGTTTTCAACTTTAGGGTCAATTTATCAATAGGTGTGTAAAATAAGTGAACTTTATATTCAATTTTAATGGATAACTATGATCAAGCAAATCTAATTTTGTTTCTTTTCTAAAGGAAAGGTCAATATCCTCTTTAACTCATTTTTCATTGATTTAAAAAAAATTATTTATTGATTACAATATTAATTGAATTATAATTAGATTTAACAGACATTCTTTAATGCCAACAATTAACCTTGTTCCTATTTATGAAAACAATGAAAGGTTCTTTTAGTTTAAAATTATTAAGAAACTATAATATTCTAATTAATCTATATTTTACTAATTAGTCTCTATTTTTATTTTTATTTAATTTAAAAGTATTTTTGAAACTTTGAAGTATTATTAGCTCTAAAGTAAATCTATATTAAAAACCATTGATAGCTTGTCCAAAATACTCTAAATATAACAAACACCTTACACATTTATATCTGCCACCATTGTATATTAAGCATGGATAATTTAGTTATGATATTGTCTAGAAAGGTGGAGCTCTGATTAATATCTTTCTTCAGAGAATAAGTTAATGAAAGAGAAGCCTAAACTAGAAATTCAATGAATTTAATGAATTCGACATTAATTAGACCTCATTCTATCATTTAAATGGTTTTCACATGAGTTATGTAATAATACCCGGATTATATAAATTGGAATAATTGCTGGTTTTGTTAATGAATTTATTGTAAATTTAATTAATTTATATAATTCCATGTCTTGTTAGAAATTAAGGAATTCCCTTTAATTAAGCAAGTTATTTTTAGTTCAAATCCTAAATGATTTAATAATTGGTTTTATTTTTTAAACACTATAATCCCTTTTGAAAAGTAGCATGCTCATTAATATTTCATGTATTGCTTGGGTATAAATTTTTATCGCTTTTATAAAGATAATTCCAGTTATTATTAACAAAATCCTTAAGAGTTTACACTAAAATATTATTTTTGTGAATAATCTTGAATTACAACTAATTAAAGTACAATATTTTGCTAGGTCACATATTTCATAAAATTAAAGAGTTTAAAATAAAAATATAATTCCATTTGATTTCTTTTTACTAATATTTTTGAAATAATTTAATAACTTTATTATAATTTAATTAATTTCTACCATATATGTTGAACTAGGTTATTTATAATAAGGTGGGTGTCAATATTTTTATAATTCAAATATTAATTCTGATAAATAAGCTTGCTAACCTTTATTTTATAATTCTAAAGAAAATTATTGAATAAACTTACGGCACAAACTTCGGTATGATTTGATAGTAGGGCACAGGCTTTGGGACGAGAAATGGCACTCTTTTCGGTGGTAATACAATTGGATCTATGTCTTTTTTGATGACAATCGGCAGTGGAAGCGGTACTGGAAATGGAATAATAGTCTTTACACGGATTCCGTGCAATAGTGTTAAAGCAAACAGTTTTCTCTTCAGTTTCTTCCACTCATTTGCAGACGAAGTGCTTATAATTTGAAACAAAATCAATAAAAATATAAAATCATAATATTTTCTAAAATTCATATTCGGGTAAAATTGAACACAAATTAAACTTAAAGGGATATAAAATAATATTCCAAAAATTATCCGAACACTAAACGGATAAACATTTTTAAACACAAAAGAGATTAAAACACATAAAAGTAAATCGCATTCATATATAACTTCGAAAAATAGTTCAATAGTTTAAACAAATTTCACGAAAAAAAAGTATTATAAATAAAAATCGAATAAAACAGAAGTTATATAAAAGATATGAAAAGTTGTGACACTCTTTCGTTAAATAACTGCAAGTTTTTTGGCTCTAATTTTATTTCACTTCAAAGAGAGTCTGATTTCAGGTTTTACAGCCATTACTAAAGAAATTGCGTTATTGACCCTGAATTGGGAGGTATAGCCAAAACTAACCTGATTATTATGTTAAATGCAAGTGCTTTAGTAGCTCTTCTGGGGATAACCAAGTTATGTTTAAAGTTTTATAAGTTTATTTATTGATGATACTTGCTTATTTATTAATTAACTATTTTAGTTCTTAATTTACTAGATTACTTTATCTTTTAATTTTGATTTTAACCTAGATGAGAAGATATTAATGATAGAACAAAACAACTGTTGATTAATTGTATTCAAGTATATACTCAACAGTTATATATTGTTTTGTTATTTTCTAAGCTTAATTGTGCATGATAAACGACTACAACCTTGGTCATTATCATTAAATTTATTTTAAAAATGCAATTTTTTTGTTTGTTTTTCGATCGAATCTTTATATGAGTTTTTTAAAAAAATATAATTTAAACAAAAGTCAGAACTTATGAAAACTATATACACGAAAAGCAACGGTTAATCTGATTCTGAGCTCTTATCGATAGTAGACTAACAAATGGACCAAAAAATAAATAGATATTAAACTCTTATTTGAGACAACATTTCGTGAGTCAATTGATGTCATTTGAAGTGCACTCCATCTGAGAATTTGATGGATAATTCTGGGAATTTCCAAACACTAATTTTAGTAAAAAGAAATTATGCAAAGAATGTAAACTCCATTTGTTTGCCGATTGAGTTCAACAAACCGTAAATAAAAGTAAATTAAGTTCAAGAATTAATAAAAAAGGCCTTGTTTTGAATTTTAATAAATTGGGGCTAGTACATTCTATATTGTAATCACTAATTTTACATTTATATAAAATATGAAAAACATTTATTAAATTAATTTCATTTGATTTGAAAAGATTTTAAAATTTGATAAATAAGTTATTCTTATTATAACTCAAATTCTGTTCCAGTTTTTTCTGTTTCACTTATTTATATGATATTTATTTTGATTAATCATGGTAATTATAAATCGAGGAATGAATTTCTATAAACAAAATTATGTTTTCTTTACAATAAATATATTTTATATTACAAATCGATATTATATTCTAGTTTTTTGTAATTTTATCTATTTTTATATCAATAAGAGTTTAGTTTTGAAGCAAAAATATTACTGATATTAGACTCACGAAAAATAATCATAAATAGATTCCAGTGTTTAAGCCGTAAATAATTCATTGGTGAAGTAGTCCAGTAATGGCTACGAACCACAGCAAGTATTGAGACTTTTGAGTATTTTCCTCACAAAAAGAGAATAAAGAAGAGATACTTTTTTAAATGATTGAAAATTGTTTACTAGGTGGTTTTTATAAGTGTTTTCTTCAATGTTAATATAGAGATGATATAATCAAGAGGTAATTAATGGCTGCATAAGACATGTATTTGAAAAAGTGTGAGTAATCCATCGGAAATAAATTCAAACAATAGAAACCAATTGGAGGTCCAGAAAGTCGTTCAATAAATGATTGAATTTTTAGTTTTTGTTCCGTTGAGAGAGAATTTTCTAATAAAAAAGTGTATAAAAGTGGATACGGTTTGTGTGCGTAATGTATTACATAAGCGCCTAATGATGTAAAAAATAGTAGAGCTGTAAATATGGTCACAAATATTATACCCATTCCTATGCGAAACATTAATATTGAACTCTTTTCGTGAGTCGTAAATAAAACCAATTGAAGAGAAAGAGTCCCAAAATAATAAGCAAAGAATATAATAACACAAATGAATGTATTCAAATGTGCTAGGTATTCTGAAGTATGGTTATGAGTACTAATGGCTCGAAATAGTAATAATTTATCTCTTGTTTTGAGGCATAATTTGATGGTTTCGTGAATTTCTCTGAATTTACACTTAAAGATTAATGTCGTCAAAAACCAAATGCATGCTATGAATGCGAGCACAGCATAATAGTTAAGAGCCCAGAATACTGTTAAAACACACCATAATATAGTCAGAAACATATTGTATCCCGAATTTATATCAAAATAAGCCAAAATTATTGGAATACCAAAAGTTAATGACGCAGAGAATGATACAAATCTGTAGAAAAACCCAAGAAAATAATAAGTAGCAAGGTTCAATTGTATCGTAAATTTTTTGTAATTTCCAACTTTAAGTTTAAATGAATTAGTTTTTGATTTCAATAAATGCATTAAATTTAAGACAAGAAATGAATTATTTAATTCTGTGTAATAAAAGTAAAGCGAAAACAAATTGACAGTAAACAAGCAAATAGAAATTGTTATGGAAACCACTCTTGGATTACCCATCAAATATGATGCATCGCAAACAATATACTTGGTTATTTTCTGTTTATTGATCACAATTAATAAATACTTAATCATATTTAAGAAGAGAATAATTAATGAAATATTTCTCCAAAATATTCTGTCTTTTGTTTGACTGCCATTAATATATTCCTGAAGACTATTAGAAGACAAAACTAAATATCTTTTACCAAAGTTTTCGATTTTATTGATAGCATTACTTTCGTCCTGAAATTTCTGCAAAATATTTTTATGAAATCTTTTTAACGAACGGAAAGCCATAACTTCTTAAATTTGAATAAAAACATTACAAATATATTTTTTCTTATAATAATCTGAGGTTTTATTTCTAATCAATAAACTATTATTTATATCAATTTATATATTTTTACATAATTTAAAAATATAATATAATTATATTTTGCACGAATTGTGACTATAATTTATTGTGAATATGTCTAAAACTTAATATGACCAAGGCTTTCGAATAGAAAACAAATTAATAAATAGATCTTTTCTCTTCTTCTTTACCATTATACTGTACATATATTATGAGCCTGGTATTGAAAAAAATAAAACTACCTTAATGACTATACCTGTCACAAATTTGTATAATTAATGAGTCATTAATAATGATTTATAATAATATGAATATTATATAAATTAAAGACAATTATTTATTTTATTTGTGACGCAAAAAACTTTTATTTTGATAAAACCATATTTTTGGAGTCCTTTTATAATAGAATTACTGATCCTAATTGTAAATCCTAATTGTATTTACTCTAATAGTCTTGCATATTTCCAATGTACATATATATTAATACCCAATGAGTACATTAAATAACAAATTGATTTCAAAAGTCAAACAATTAGATAATGAAATTGTATTAAAGAATAAAAATATCGATTTATTTAACTATTTATAAATCGGTTGAATCAGAAGTGTTTGAAGTATTAGAAGTATCTGAAGTATATTCCGATTCTAAGTTTCTATTCTCTAATCCTTTACTTCGAATGTTATAAAAGATAATCACAGATAAGACTATAAATAAAGTGATTAAAAAGACGCCATTCATTACATAAATAATTGGTTTCTCTCCGATCACTTCAGTAGTCGTCTCTTTTGATGGTTCGGATGTGTTTTTTAGTGGTTCTGTCATCACTTCCGATAGATTTGTCTTCAAAAGTATATTAATTTAGTAATAGATATGTGTCTGAAGCTTACCGTTGATATCGACTCCAAATGACTCCAATTAATTAATACTAAGAACTGAATATAAAAGAAACAAATATTTATTGTTTTGTTTATTAGAAGAAAGACTTAAACGTCATTACAATTATAGCTAGAATTAAATCAAATATTGAGATAATTTTCATTTTTGACACAATTTTAAGTTTAAAACATGAGTTGAGTCGGAAAACTTCTTTTGAATCTAAGATTTGTATTCTTAAAGAGTTGAGAATAGCTTTAAATAACTATAAAAGTGATTATTTATTATAAATATTTGAATTTTTCCATTTTAACGATTATATTAAACAGTTATCTATTTATTACTAAATAATTCAAACTAATAGTCTATGACTAGAATTATGATTAAAGTCTCCTGAGTTAAACTTTTTGTTACAAAAATAAAACAGGAATGGCTCAAGCATAATGTTTTTCAACTTTGAAAGTCTGGTATCATGGTAGAGCTAGTTTCACAGCCAAAACTAATTATTAATAATACAAAATACAGACGTCAAAGTTCACATTTACCATAGACAATTGTGTTAAATTATGAGTCATTAGTCCTTTTTTTGTATTATTAATAATTAGTTTTGCCTATGAAACTAGCTCTACCATAATACCCGACTTTCAAAGTTGAAGAACGTTACTCAAGAAGGTGTCAGAGGGTGTCAGAAGGTGTGAGGGGGTATTTTGAACTATAGCACTGTTTAATTCTGTGCTCATTGTTATTGTGTTTAGTGTTATGTTAAGAGTTGTCGACAAACTTTAAATAGATTTGAATTAAAAGTGAAAAAAGTTTTTATTGTTTACTAATGATTCAGAAATAATTGATTTAAATTCAACTGTTATTCGTTTTGACATTAATATTTATCTTGCACATATTAAAAACATTCAATTCTAAATAATCTTTAAATAATATCCGCCAAATTCATGTTCCAATTGAAATGAGCAGGGGTATATTGGTCCAAAAGGGATTTAAGTTGAATAAGTGGTTGTTCGGTAGTAAAGGCTAAAACTTCAAAAGGAGTGAAATCTTTGATGGCTTTTGTATCGTTAGACAATGTATTAATGTATTGGAGAATGGCATTGTACTCAACTTGGTCAAACATATTAGTAGAGGGGTTCGTATTGAAGTACTCTACTGATTGTTTTCGAACAATAAAAGAGCGCCGACGAAACACATCGAAGAAGTGGAGGACAAACGTGAGTCCAACCGACAAATTCATAAAAAATGCATCAAGGTTTTGTCTGTTTCGAGGTAATAGAAGAGCCGGGGTTGTACTGTTGGCATGAGTCACGAAAAGCCATAATTCCAATGACCACTCGTTCACTAATTTACTATAAAAGTCCCGATATATCCATTTAATCAAATCTTTTGTTTGAGTTAAAGTATTTTCAATTCTATCGAATTCGTCGTCGAATACGATATGATTTGTTTGGTATTCATTAATTTCATTCTCAAACAAATTCATTGTTTCTATGAGTGGAACCCAACCCGGTTTTATCATTGAATTAGAGATAAAGTTCTCACAAAGATATGGGTTTTGCAAAGAATGCATTCCTTTGAAAAACATGGCAACTTTGCTCAGGGTAACAGAACAGTATGATTTAACCAAATAGTAGACTAAATGATCTAATAATAGATGAGCTGACTTTTTAAATTGTTCTTTGTTTAATTGTATGACATCGTGAAAGATAACTTCATTCAAGATTTGGTTGGAATGTATGCTATTTTGTCTTATATCCGCTTCAAATGTTTTGATGATTCGGTCAAATATGAGTCGAGAGTTGCCATTATTTTTGTTCCAAACGTAAAGTTTGATATAACCCCAATAGACAGACTGATAAACAAAATGTATGCTCAAATTTGGTGTGGGTAATGTTTCATGGTATGGCACTACATAAAACCCATACAAAGTATTGAATAATTGTGTGTAATCTTCTGTTATTCTAAAGAGATTTTGTTGTCGATGTCGATGGAATTGTTGTCGATGTGTGGCCTCTATTATTCTGTTGTTCCAAATAAAGTTAAACTTCTCTGAAGACTGAATTCTATAACAGTAAACATTTTTGTTATAATTAACAGTCGATTGGATGCAATGCTTTTGGATTTCAAACAAATAGTAGTATAGCTTTAATGTATAGAAAACCGA
>JAQFZM010001367.1:0-18858 GCA_034695785.1 Galumna obvia | reverse complement strand
CAAAGAACTCGACTCGAGGGGGGTGGTAGGGGGTATTTTGGGAAAAATCCCAGGGGAGGGTATTAGGGTAGGGTATTTTTCAAAAACCCCAAAATCATCTATTTTTGCGCTATTTAGCATTTTATTGGTTATTTTAGGCTATTTAAAGGTTATTAAGTGCTATAATTGTTAATTTTACATGGTACTTCACTCAAAAAGCAATATTTTGTCTATTTTTGTCTTAAAATTTGTTTTTTTGGGTAAAAATTGATATAGAATATCGATAATTTTGATGAGAAAATGAAGTTTAAGCGATTTTTAACTCAAAATAATGATTAAATTACTAGTTTTATTTAAATTTTGGACAATTTTTTCTGAAAATTTTACAAAATCAGAGCCACCGATTTTTCTAGAGGGGGGCCTACCGCTGATTTTTCCCAGGGGGGGATAATATTTTGCAATTTTGTTGCTCCAGGGGGGATTTTGAAATACCCCCCTCTATTGGCCATTCCTGGTAGTAGTCTCCACAAACAAATCATATCTTTGTCATAACTTTACGATAAGATTTTGAGTTGCGACGATCATAAAAGTTATGAATTTTGGGTTTCACAAAGCTTTTGACACAAAATCTTAAATAATGTAAACAATCTTATGATTATTGGCAAAAGTTAAGATCAAAAAACAAAAATGGCCGCCTTTTGAAAAACAATTTAAACGATTTAAATGAATTATTTAATTAATAAAATAAAGTGGTATACAAATAAAACTTTTAGCTCAGTATTAGTATCTGCTCTAAATTTCAAAAACTTCTAAATTGGGGCTGAGTTAACTCTGAACCAATTTAACTAATGTTTCGATTGTTAAAGAAGTACATTACCAATTGATCTCTTATATGTCGATAAATTGTTTGAAATATCAACAAAACGAAAGCCTAACTTCGATTCAGAAGATATTAAATTCTTAGTGGACTCATACAACGAAAGGATATCCTTTATTGAGTCAAAGGTAAGAATGAAACAAACAATTAAATATTTAAAATTTAATTAAGTTTTCAAATAATGTCACAAATACTGACAAATTCAACGCATGAAAAGAGATCACCGATAATGTGAACGCTGTCAACAAAATAGGTTTCACTCGAAGTATAGACGACATTAAAAGAAAATACATTACATTCAAATCCGAAGCCAAACAAAAGACGGCTCAAAGTAAAAAGCATTCATTGGGAACAGGAGGAGGACCTGCCAGGGATATTACAATTACAGAAGTTGAGAACGCAGTCATTGAAACCATTAATCCTTAACTTATTGTGAGTAAAAATTAGGAAAAATTATAAAAACTAATTATTATTTTAATTATTAGTTAATAAAATGTCTGAAAAGTATGAGTCGTTTGAATCGGATGTCAATCATATCATCAATACATCAGCAAAACAACGACTTATTCTTTATGTTTGATTCGGTGTTTTGGCAAAAGAAGGGGTTTCTGTATATTCAGGTCTTCCACAAAATTTAAGACAATATTTGAATGAATGTCAGATTGAATGCACTGAAAATCAGATCCCAATTGTTGTAATAATTAAATTGAGTTCAAACGGAATCACTGATAGAAGAGTCGAACAAATATTTTTAAACTAAAATGTAGTCCAAAACCACTGATTAGTCGGGAATTTAATGTTTTTTCCTTTAATTTAATTAATGAACGAATCGAAAGTCATTTCTTTGAATAAATAAAATCAAATATTAATTACAATTAAAAACATTTAAAAATAATAAAATATTTACCAAAAAAGTGAATCAATTCAATACAATTCAATCCAATTAAGAAACAAATGAACCAAAATATCGATAAATTGTTGAAAATATTAGTAATAATTTGATTATTTAAAAGCAATTTATGACAATTAAAGACAATAATAAACACATTTATCAAAATAAGTGTCGATTTAATGAATGGCACGAATTGGCGACTAATTCAAGCCTTTTATCGCCAAATAATAACTAATTATTATCTCAGAAGTGGTTAACATTTAATACTTATAATACTTATAATCAGTTAAGAAATGTAGGAAAACATAAAACACTTTCAAATAAATGATTAATAAAAGAAACAATTATTAAGTTTTAAACAATAATTTTGAGATCAAATCAATTTAATTTGAGTTCAAACAAATTCAAAGTAAAGTCAAACCAAAATAATATTTAAATGAATGAATGACTCAAATGAGAGACTCTTTTTGTATACAAATATTAAACACAAGTTTTTCACTTAAAAACTCATTATTTTATTATTCACTAATTGTTCACTAATTGAGTAGTTTTTAGCTTTACTTTTGACCAAATAATGAGAGAAATGACAGCAAATGATAGCACTTCTTAACTAAATCACAAACAAATTATTTATTTTCAGTGAAAAGGTGTGACCAAAACAAATACTTCACTCATTCATGTATTTATGGACAGACTTTTGCCACAAATATTATCTTTTAATTAAAGAGTAAATACATTTAAATTATGATCGGATCAGTTCTAATCAAAACTAAACAAATCTCTGTTTTTATTATATTTTATCTAAAAAACAATTTTATTAAAAGTCATAAATAAAGCGTTTATTAAATGTTATATATTTTATGGCAAAACGTTTTTAAGGCAAAACCCAGTTCTTAGATGTCATCCCAACCAAACAAAAACCGGTCATCACTTTACAGAGTTATTATGCTATTAGTCTATAGTCAGGCCTTAAATGAGTAATAGTTGGCTAAAAAGTAAAACATTTCTCACCGAAACTATATATTGAGGGAAACGAAGACAATAAATACACAAAAATACAAACAAAAGCCAAAGAAACGAATCAACGGATAAACCGATTCTTAGATAATATTCTAAACAAAACGTATTTCTAATTAATCTCCAAATTATACATAAACTATGTTTTAGTGAATTATTTATTCTTAAAGTGTTTTCTTTTGATTCACAAACTTTGGGTCTGTTTTTGTTTTGTCGTATTTAATGAACGACTCATTTAAAAAGTTTTATAAAACATATTTTAATTTAAATTCGAAAAAAATGTTGTATTTAATTGGTTTGGGTTTAGGCGACGCCAAAGACATTACAGTAAAGGGTTTAGAAATTGTAAGAAAGGCTAAACATGTCTTTCTTGAAGCCTATACTTCTATCTTAAGCGTTGAAAAAGAAGTTCTCGTAAGCAATGATTTATTCTTTAATTCATTTCATTTAAAATAACTTTTGATTCAAAGGAAGAGTTTTATGGCCGACAAGTAATGATTGCGGACAGAGATTTCGTTGAACAAAAGGCGGACACAATACTAGAGGACGCCCTTCACAATGACGTGGCTTTCCTTGTGGTGGGCGATCCTTTGGGGTCCGTTTTACCTTAAAAGTGAAAATATAAACTATTACTCTTTAATAGAGCCACGACTCACACAGATTTGATACTTCGGGCACACCATAAAGGTATTGGTCATCGAGTCATTCACAACGCCTCCATTATTACTGCCTGTAGTTCTTCAGGCCTTCAATTATATAATTTCGGAGAAATAGTTTCGATTCCCTTTTGGACCGAAAGTTGGAGACCCGACTCTTTTTTTGACAAAATCTCTTCAAATCTAAAGTCAGGTCTTCACACACTCTGTCTGTTGGGTAAGAGTTATCTCATTTCAATAACAAATGAAACTTCAATGCATTCAATAATTATTTACAAAATGAAAACCATTTAAAAAAAATTTAGAAAAAAATGTTTCATTGCTTTCATTATTAAAACTTTGTTTTTAATTATTTTATTAATATTTAATTAAAATAATTTTTTTTAAAATAAGATATTAAAGTAAAGGAACAGTCGATCGAAGCTTTAATGAAAGGAAAGGTAGTTTACGAACCGCCCCGTTATATGTCAGCCAATATCGCAGCCAAACAGTTGTTAGAAATAATTGAATCCAAACCAAATCAAATGCTAACTGAAGAGTCTTTGGTTATGGGTTTAGCGAGAATCGGATCGTCCGACCAAATGATAAAGTCGTGTTCACTCAACCAATTATTAAACATTGATTTGGGAGAACCGCTTCACTCACTTATAATTCCGGGAAAATTGCATCCAATCGAAGAGGAAATGATGAAAATATTTACAAATTCTAATAACAAATAATTATATTTTAATAAAAATTTATTCTTTTAAAGAAATGGTTCGGAGGGCGTCCTCTTCAAGTATTTGAAAAATAGCGTTCGCGCCGTCATTGAACTTATAGGAGAGTCCGCCGTCGATCACTATATTTGCGTCAGTCATCAAAGACTTAACAGATATAGTTTTTGCGAAACCGCGAGGATTATCACCCAATTCATGTCCGAATATTACCGGATCTCTTATAGCGTAAGCCATCGATAGTTCTGACGCATCAAAAATCAATGAATTATTGAATTTGTCGGCCACTCTTTCCAATAGTTTGGAGTCATTTTCGGGTAAATTCTGTGCCTTAAGCTCTTTGTTTATTATTTGAAACAAACTTTGGATGCATTGCGGCGTCACTTTATTTATGTTAAAGAACCAGGAGGTAGAGCCCGTTCCCGTGCATATCGTTAGACCTGAGCTCTTAATCTTCGTTTTATTCTTTCCATTTACTGAAAACTCGTAATACGAAACGCGAGAAGATATCGATTCGCCGACAAATACTTCGTTGAGTGCCTTAAAAGGCAATACTTTTCGGTTAACATTTTTATTAGAATCGCTTTGACTCGACTCTGACTTTTGGTCCTGAATTGATTCCAACTCTAGAAATCTGTTCTCAAGATTTTTTTGTTTGATTTCATGTAATTCTAAGGGTTCGTCGTTTGCGTTCTCCCCCTCGAGAATCACTCGAATCCTTTGTCTGTATTTCCATCTGAACTTTCCTTCACTTAAGAGACGAAGAGCTTCAGTAAAATTATGGGAATACTTCTGCGGAAGACAGAGATAACCGACTGAACGCTTGGGATCACTATTGACGCCAATCAATGGTTTATTGCGATTATTGACTTTAGAGGCGGCCATAAGATAAGTTCCGTCGCCTCCCGAAGAGATGATTAGATCCGCCCAATCGATGTTCTTCTCATTATATTCGGTGCGATTAACAACTTTTGTCTCAATTCCGAAACACTTAAGAGAAGTAATAATATGGTCTCGACTTTGTTTATGAATGTTGTGATGAGATATCAATCGGTGATAATCAGTGCCACGACTTTCCAACTGAACACAACATAAATGTTTACATTTCTCTAATTTCTTTTAAAATCTTACAGTTCTGATCAGTTCATCTTCAGAAAGACCCGGATTTCTTCTCTTTTCGAACTCATATCTCGAAAATTTAACCAAAACGAGAGCCTTCTTCGGTTTAAACGGTTCTATCGGATCATTCAAGTGATCAGTTGTAGACATCTCTGGTTTGAATCGATAATAACGATATCGAAAATTACCAAAAGTTAAACAATTATTTAATGAAATTAAATTCTTATTTGAATTGACATAAAGTCGGATCAATTTGGATGTACTCAACAAAGATCTCATTATTACTGATTCTCTTTGATTTCAATGTCATCTCTTCGACACTTTTTTTCAAACAAATCAAAGCATTCATTCAATTGAAACAAATCTAATCAATAAATGAAAGACAAAACTATTTTCAATATTTAATTTTATGGCATTTTTTGTGAAAAATAAAGAGAAATGAAATCAATTTTAAGTTAAAAACCATAACTTATGTTTAAATTTGTTGTTTTCGGTCACAACTTATGTTTAAAAGGGTTTCAAATAAATAAACGTTTTTTATATAAAAAGTCAATCATTTGTCGCTTCAGTTCAACGAATGCATAATTTTTACTAAAAATAACGTATTTTTAGAGTTAATGTTGTGATGAGAAAAGTGTTGATATTATGATAGTGTTGTTCATTGAGTAGTCACTACTCAGTAGTGTATTGTAACAATACTTATGACTACTTGAGCGCCACTACAGTATGACTATTGACTGCCAGCTGTACCTTAATTTGATGCGTCGGCTTTGATTCAATAAAACTTGTTTTACATTAACTCAATTAGAAAAGAAGTGGACTTAAGAGTCATTGTGTTGTCATTTCAAATGTTACCTCTTTATGCCGATGATAAGTACAACAGACAATATACTATATTAAGAATCAAAGAAAAGGTGCAAGGATGGATCAGGTATGACATCACTAGAACATGAGTCCATCCCTTCTTATCTTTAATTTTGGTTGATTTAAAGGTTGATTTGGTCCGACAAGAACTCAAGGAATTTGTTTATGTTTTTATTATTGAATCTCTCGTTTGCTTTCGTTGAACTATTTTACGGCATTTGGACCAATAGGTCAAACATAAGACTCATAACCACTAAACTTATTCAACACTTTTATAACTTTTTGTTAATTGACTGCAGTTTAGGTTTAATATCGGATTCATTCCATATGTTCTTTGACTGTACGGCTCTGTTGGCGGGTTTGGCCGCTTCTCTTATTACTAAATGGCGGTCAAACGAAAGGTTTTCTTATGGGTATGTCTTAAGATCTCAAGTTTAGAAGTTAACGAATATATTTGTGGCGACAGTTATGTCAGAGCAGAAGTGATCGCAGGTTTCGTAAACGGACTCTTCCTTATATTCATTGCATTCTTCATATTCTCGGAAGCGGTCGAACGAGCGATAGAACCGCCAGAAGTGAAACACGAGAGGCTTTTCCTCATTTCAGTCCTCGGATTAATTGTTAACTTAATTGGAATATTTGTGTTCCAACATGGAGGAGCACAGCACCATGGACATTCTCATGACAGTGAACACAATCACTCACATTCACATAATGGGGGCCATCACTCACATCACAGTCACGAAAGTGGCGGTCACTCGCATTCCAATCACAGCCATTCGGGAGGAAGTAATGGGAGTTCGAGTCATCGACAGATAATGCAGGGGGTCTTCCTTCACATTCTCGCCGACACTTTAGGAAGTGTTGGAGTCATTATATCTGCTCTTCTTATGTCATACTTTGGTTGGATGATAGCCGACCCGATCTGTTCGATGTTTATCTCATCTTTGGTGGCCTTAAGTGTTTTCCCACTTCTCAGAGATTCAATTGGAGTTCTTATGCAAAGAACTCCCCGAGAATTGGATGGATTATTACCGCAATGCTATCAAAGGGTAATAACTTTTACTTCAACTCAACTAAAACTGTTCTTTAGTTTAACAAACAATTAATGATTTTTTTTGATTCAAAGGTAATGCAATTGACGGGAGTTTTAGGAGTTCAAGAAACACACTTCTGGACCCTCTGTTCCGAAGTATATATCGGTTCAGTGAAAGTTGAAGTTTCAAATTATGCTGACCCACGATATATATTGAGCCAAACTCAGGCCATTTTCGCACAGATCGGTGTTAAACAACTTTATGTTCAAATAGATTTCGCTCCGATTTGACATCACTTTTAGTATTAAATCATTTTTCAAATTAAATTAAATATAGAATTATTGAAAAACATTAAACATTTTTATATCGACTTTTATTTATGTCTTCCTATTTATTAAAACATAAATCTAACTAAAAATCAAAACTCCTTTTTGTTATGAAATCAAAAGAAATTTATTTTTTAACTCATTTTCAGAGCACAAGTTATTTGAATTTAATTCAGACTTGTTTTGCATTCAAATTAAGTGAAACTACAGTTTTATTTAAAAACAAAATTCAATTCTATTTGTTTTAGTTCTTTTAATTTCGAAATTTTATTCGTTTATTAAATTTATAATTTAATTTGTTTTTTATCATAAAATCACAAAATTTTGCCCCAAATTTTGATTTGCATTCGGTTTAATTATACATTAATTATTGCGAACCAAAATTTGAGTCAAACTTACAATTTGTTTATATATTCTTTTAGCTAAGCTTTTAATTTGTTGTCATTTTTTAATAATAATAACATTTAATAAAAACGTAATAATCATTGAAATGCTTGAAAGCTATTATTTTCCTTTCATTTTTGGGTGAATTAATGACAAAAAGCTGAGAAGTATTTACATATTTTGCTTCAATCATAAGATTTTTGATGACTTTTAGACAACTATTGCAAAAAAGACAAAAAAAGAACTAAATATTAGTCATCGTCTGAACTACTGGTCGACTCTTCATCCAAGTCTTCAGCCGTCGGCCATTTCTTCGGACTCGAATCCAAATGAATCGTTTGGTTGGAAAGTGTTGTTGTGTTACGTTTGAAGCCATTGAAACCATTCCTCGCATTTATGAGATCTTTGAATTCTTTCACCTCGTCTTCAGTGAGTGGGGCATAGGAAGGGTCGTCATCATCGGGTTCTGCTTTCCAGCCTAATTCCATTAGCAAACGGTGTTCCGCTTCCAAAGAACTCGAAAGAACTCCCATATCTTCCATTTGATCCGATTGTTGGCAAATGCATTGATTAATGTTTTGGGCGTTTTTGACGTCATTGTCATAAGTGAAAGTGTTTTTACCAGAATTGCTCTCTGATTGGGAGACCTCTAAATTCCGAGTTTTGGGCGAAATTTCTAATTTTTGAAGTTTCTCTTCGAATTGATTGTAGTCTTTATCGAACTCTTTGTCTTTGTTCTGATCGTTTCGAATCGAATTAAGAAAATCGCTTTTATTTGATCTCTTTTTAGGATTTTTAACCAGAATTTCCATCGCAGGTGTAGTCGTCTGAGTACTTGTTTTGGTCGTCAGAATCGGTTGAATTCTAGAGTAAATGGCGTTCTCTTTCATAATTCCAGTCTTTGTTTTTCCCATCAAAGATATGTTTCGATATTTGCCGGAAGAAATGTTAAGTTTAGAAGAAGAAGTGGCGCCGTTTGGGTCTGATTTCAAACTGTTCTCAATGTTATCAAAGTTGGCGACAGAGCTATGAATTAATTGTAAATTCTTTGAAGTACTCAAGACTTTAGATTTGTTAGAATTAGTCCACGCGCTGTGAAAACTCGAATTATCGTTGGGTCCGACATTAGTTCCACTATTGGTGTCATTAACTAAAGAGGGGAACTCCTGATTGAAAACATTGCAGTTCTCTTCGTTGATATTTTTCTCATTCGACTCATTGTCTAAATTATGTTCCGACGACTTATTAAACGACTTCTTAACTGAATTGAAATTTGGTTTAAAAGTGTCGGTATTTCTGTTGAGTTTAGAATTAGAATTGGAATGATATCCAATGGGTTTCTCTCTATAATAGGTTTGTCCACTACTTCGATAGGGAGGTCTTCCAATTGGGTCCACGTATTTCTTATTGCGAAAACCATTGACATTATTAGCAATATTTTGAGAGTTGGGTTTATTGAACTGTTGTTCGCTTCCGAATGAGTTATGGCGTGAACTTAAATAATGTTGAGATGAGTCGTCATTACTGTTGAAGCGATCGCGCGATTCTACCGAACCAACCAAACCGTTGGACAAATTGTTTGGACTGCAATTCAATTCTTTTCGTTGAGAACTATTATTAGAATTATTGGGAAAACGTTTCAGAGAAACTTCTGTCGACGGACTGACGCTCGAAGAGCTCTTCTTTGAGAGCTGTTGGTCCGGTAACTTAAGCCAAGCCGGAGTGAAAAAGTCGTGGGCGGGCGGAGCGTTTGGGCTCTCCATTACTTCTGCCAAACAAAGACCATAATTAGGTCTCGTCTGGACTTCTGACCAAACAATTGATGTAAAGTATTATCTCTTTTCTTCAAAATTTAGGTTTTCTTATAAATTAAAGTATTTTTCAAAATATAAAAATATTGCCGAATATATGACTCAAATAATGAATTAAATAACAAAACTTTTAAAACTATTCGTTGCAACGAATGTCGACAAATAAGACACTTATTTTAAAACTGATTTCAAACCATTTCTATCAAAAGGCAGTAAAAATTTGTCAAAATTATACTAAAAATTAGTTTAAAATTAAAAAATAGTGACAAAACTTATGGCTAATAATAAACCAATGATTTACTAACGATTGTCAGACAATCATTTGAATCAAAATTATTAAATCATTTAAAATAAACAAAATATTAAAGAAATTAATTCACAATAATTTTCATAACAAATGTTTTGAGCGATAAATCAAATATTATAACAAAAAACGATTCATTCGTAGAAATGATGTCTTCTTTGGATTCAATTAAATATTATTATTAAATCAATTAATAAAAATGTCGTTAAATTTGAGAGAAAATCAATTATTATAATAACGTTTGTTTTGAACCGTTGTTTCAACTGATAGTGAGAACCATTTAATAAGAAATATGCGGTTAATATAAACCAGGAAAACACATAAAACCAATTTTCTGGATATTTGTGTCACAATTTCACCAAATCTTTACTTGAATTGAGTCAAACAACTGTGTTATCGATGAATGCAATCAATGCCATAACCACTTCATTATCACTTCATTACTACGGATTAAACACATAATTCAATCAATATTTAAATCAATTCAATTATAATTCGAATTACATTTATATTAAACACTAAATAATTAATTCAATTCAAAATTAATAAAAATATTTCCAATAATTTGCGTAAAAACTTTCAAAACAATAAAAAACTGTTTTTCCTTATTTTGAAAACAACTCTAAAATAGTGTTATTTCAACAAAACATTTGCTTTGAATTTCACTAATTTTTATTAATTTTATTAAATTAATTAAATTAAAACTAATAAATGAATGAAAAACGTTATGAAAATCGTTTGAATAACGATTGATAAACGAAAACGAGAGTCAAATGAAAAGAAATTAATAAAATAATTAATTTATTGAATTATTGCTTACTTTTAAGTGTTAACCAATTTTTATCAATACTTTTAAAGCGATGTTTTAATTGTAAAAGAATTGCATAAAATTGTATTTAAATTTAACTTTAATTTCATTCAATAAATATTAATTTGAAAAATTGTGTCAATTATTGCTTTATTACGAAAACAATTGATTTTTATTATTATTTTCAAAACGAGTCAATCATTTGAACGACTGTTACGTTAAAAATGGCGGAAAATATATTAAGGAAACGGATATTACAACATATTAAACACTAATATACAACTCAACTCACATAAAACGTTATACACATAAGAGTTTAACACATAATCATTTTCATTGATTTTGTTGAGAGTGGGCTCAAAATCCATGATTTTTATCACAAAACTTTGTATTATTTAGTAATAATTATTAGACACTATTTTTAAGTGAATGTAAGTAAAAATGGCTTATCTTTTGATTTGGTTCAACCAATAAAAAGCCATTTTTCCAATTATTTTAATTCATATACAATACTTTCAATGAAATGTCAACAAATCAATAGTATCTTTGATTTAAATGCCTTAAAAGACAATTTGTGGTCAAATCTATCTCTAATTAAAAGAATCATCACTTAAAAGATGTCAAACACTAACACTTTATTGGAGTCCGAGAATAGACAGCGAACCGAAAGATTGGCTCAAAAGATATCTTCACTCAAAAATGTAAACAAATTTTCATTACATTTAAAATTAATAATAATTTGTTTTGAATCGATTTTATGATTATTTAATGATTGAAAGCCTTATATTTCGACAAATGATTACTCGAAACAAAACTTAATTTTGTTGACAAAGTTTTCATTCATTTTTATTCAATTTTAATAATAAATCAAAGTTTAAAGCAATGAATCAGTTCTTCAATAAATGAAAACATTAAAAAACCGCAGATTTTAAATACATTTAATTATATTTAATAATATTTTATTAATAAATTATTGTTAAAGATTTCATTGAATTTGAGACAATCCTTTTAAGATCAATAAAATCAATAAAATCTTAATGTTTGAGTTTAAGCGCGACATTCATTTAATATTAAATTTAATTGAAATTCAATTAAATACAATTAAATACAATTTAATGATTTTGAAAACAGTTTTTCTTGTTTTTTGACTTCTGTTTATAACGAAGGGTTACAACAAATGAGTCTTAAATTTTATAAATTTCTTTAAAGTTATTTAAATGATTCAATGATTAAACGATTAAATTTTAATCACAAATGAATGAAATGTTAATAAAATATATGTTTATTTTCTGTCTCTAAATTAGTAATAATTGAGGTCTTATTGAAATGATTTATATTTGAATGAAAAAAATGTGAAATTTGTTTGAAAAGCAATACTTTTGACTTATAATAATTGAGTGGTTTTTCTCATATGAATTTATAATGAGTTAGTGTCAGGTCATAAGTTGTAGTTCTTAAGTGGAATCCATAGCAATGTTAGTGAAGTTGTGCTCAAGTGTTGATCTCTTGAGTGCATTCACAGCAATATATCGTTTTATATGATTTAATGTTTGATTATTTAAATCTATTTTATTCGCCGAAAATCGCGATTTTTTATTTGAAGATACATTTGAAATGAGATGACTCGAAGTCACCACAAGTTATGTGCGTTTAAGTCGAGTCATTTTTTTCTTCTTTAGAAATAACTTTTTATAAACTCTTCGCTTAAATTTTAAACTTTGATAAGAAATAAATAGATTTGTGGACGAAAAACAGTAAAAACGGGTCGAAAAGCATACCATAAATCTGAATGACTTTTAAGTTGTGGTCTTCAGTTGCCATCAATTAAAAGCGTAAAATTAATTTATGAATAAAACATATCGTGTTTTTCTGTTTGAAATTTTGTTGTGTATATAAATTTTAATAGCGTTAGAGTTAAAGTCGGGTCAATCTTAATCTTATTCCACTATTTATTTTGAGTCACGTTTTACTTCTTTCATAAAAAAAAGCATTTTTTGTTCGCAAAACTTAAATTTAAGAACATTTTGCGGTTAAACTCATATTTCTATCAAATTTTAATGTCATTCGATTTATTCGCTTTAAAATAGTTTCTAATTTTGTTTTAATCAATTGATTTAATTAAGACATCGTTTAATGTTTTATATTTGAAACTTTCAGTTCGCGATAGACATCGAAGAAGAGACCAAAGAACACAACAAATTATTAGATAATGTGGTAATTGTTTTACTTTAACTTATTTTACTTTAATAACATTTAATAACATTTTTCCGATAAGGATATAGAGAACAACTTTTTGTTTTCCCTTTAAAATATGTAAACCTAAGGGTTTGAAGGGTTGGATCTCTACATACATTTTTTTATTATTTACTTTAAAATCTCTGAAATATTTTTGGTTCAAAATTTTTAATAAATTTTAATATTTGTTTTGATTTTAGGACAACGATTTTGATAGTAATTTAGGTTTCCTTATGGGGGGACGGAATAGACTCAACCGTCTCTTACAATCTGGTCGTCAAAATCGACGATTTATGTGTTATTTGTCACTCGTTTTCACTTTATTTTTATTATTAATATATTATTTTATATCAAAATCACTCTAATTATTATTAATTTATTTTTTTTTCAAATTTACAAAATATATAAAACATTTCTACAAAAATATAAATAAATACATAAAAATAAATACAATAAAAGTTAAATAATTGATTAGTAGTTATTGTATTATGAATTCGTTAGTTCTGAACATTTTTATTGACCGATGGCTACAATTTAGAGGATCAGATGGTTTTCATTTTGATTTTGTCATTTAAGGAATGAAAAATACTATTATATGGCCTCACATTTCTTTGGGATTTTTTTCAATTTTGGCTCAAAATTTCAAAACTTTTGAATGAAATTAATATTATTTTTTGTTCACAATCCGAGCACATTCTTTAGAGATCCCCCCGTTAGCCATCAGTCTATCATTAGATGTAATTAATGTAGTTTTGAGACCTGAGTTTCAAACTAAGCTTAGATCACAGCCTTAATTGGATTCTACACTAAATTAAAGAAATTTTTATTTATTTTAAGCTTCATTTGAAACGTCATTAAAAACTGATTTTTAGTTTAGAGAAAAGTATTTACAAAACAAGCTCTGAGTAGTGGTCATGAAATTGTGATACTATTAAAGACTAGTTATGTAACAAAACATTTGTTTAACATTTCCTAATAAGTGTTTAACAAATTAGTTTCGGAATTATTATTAAAACTAAAACCATTGGAAGTATTGACTTCAGGGCTGACGACATATTGTTCTCATCTTTTTCTTCTATTTTTCGATCTATTGTTCAAAGAATTAGAATAAGAATTAGTGAACATTTGATGAATACAATTAAGAATAAGAAGTAATACCCGAGGCATTTGTTCGCCACGACTTTGTGGTTGGCTGTGTGTCGGCGTCATACCAGTGCGGATCTTTTGTTATGGCCGGTCGCGGCGGTGACGCTAATATTGGCTTTAGGCCCGGTTGAGGTAATGGCCTAATTGGAGGATACACTGAAGGCTGATGAGGTGGCATTGGGAAGACCTTATCGGGCTTCAACTGCCAATTAGTCCTAATTGGGACATAAGATGTGATGGGAGGTAGTCGTGGACACGAAGCTATTAATTAAATAATTTGCTTTCATTTAAACAAATCTATTGATTATAACCTATAATACCGTGTTTTGTGATTTTCATTCCAAATATTAGCGGATCTTCACCTCTAAAGAAGGAAAACAAATCGTTATAAATATTTTTTGACAAATTAATTATTTTAGTTATTGAAAGTGTTTTAATCAACAAATGAGCCATAAATTCATTTATTGATTAATTATTGAAAGAAACTTATTTTCTAAAATCATTGAGTCTTTGAAACTCATTTAACGAATATTTCATTAAACTTTTTCCTCAACAAAATAATTCTGAATTTAGTTAAGAACAGATAATCATTAATAAAATCAATCGTTTAATTAATTAACTGAGAGAAGAGTTTATCTGAAATGAGTAATACCTGATACAACTTTCTCCGGCTTCTTTGATGAACGCCTCGTCTCCATTCCTATAGATTTTTCCAGCCTTTGATTGAAATTTTAAAAAAAGCGATTCATAAGACATTTGAAAATTATATTAAATGATGTTTTGATGAATATAAACATACAAAGCATTGGTGTCCGGGCATATCTCTTCTTTGTGTGAATGTATAGAGCACTCCGTCCTCTTCCCAATTTCCGAGACAACGATATTCTCTTTCTAAGAGACAACAAAATTATCTCTCATTAGAAACTAATAAATAATAATAAATGAAAATAATTTGACAGAAAATCTCAAATCGAAAGAGAGTTCAAACTTTGAAAGGTTAGAGTCGAGAGTTTGAAAAATAGGAAAAACTATCGAACAAATCATTATTTCTTTGCTATTCTTGCAATTTTGTTGAGGAACGCAACTCTGCTCTTATTCTTGAATTCAAAAAGACCTGAATTTATCATTTTTATCGAAAATACAACAAAAAAAGTTGAAATTCATTTTTCAAACATTTCTAACCACTCATTATATTTGAAAAGAAATTCAATGAAAGAGAGTTTAGTCACTTAAAACTGAGTATATTTTATCCAACATTTTTTTATTCATTGAATGCCTTAAAAGTTGTGATATTTTCTTCAAAACTTTTTTTCTTCATATAATTGAAGTAATAAATTGCAATCAAATGAAGTCCGCACTACAGCTGTTGTTAATTTGCATCAGAAGAGCAGTAAATGGCCGACAACTGACTATCGCTTTCTCTTTTACATCAGAAACTTAAAGATAATTACTCGAAAAGACTAGTATTGGTATGTGCTATGACTTCAATACTCAGTGATTTCATGGTTGGCTCCCTTTTTATGGGGATTCGTATTTAGATGTAATTTGATAACAATTTTTCATAATTAAAGAAAAAAAAGAGAAAATCATTTTAAAAGAAATAACAATAAATTATTTATATTAAGATTTGATGCATACCTTCGTAGACATGAGTTTTGTTTTCACAACTGCTAACACTATAGAACATAATATCCGGATTATTACAATCTGAGGCCACTTTTGCACAAAGACCAGAAGTGCCCGGAACTACTCCACTATAGTCACCGGTAATGGGACAGGAGGTGGACTGTGCGACGGTTGTCCCTTCAACAGTGGATAAAACAAATTATATAATAAAACAATAAATTCATTGAATTCTTATTTAATTAATTATTTAAAAGTAAAGAATCATTACTTAAATTGAGTTAATTATAAGAAATAATAGTATTAGAGTAGTATTAGAGGTAAGACTCACTGCCTTGAGTTATCCAATTTGATGTCGTGAACTGATTGTCGTTACATAAGTTATCAGACATCACATCACTAGACTTGTCGGCGAATTGGAATTCCATGATATTAGGGGAACGTCGTTTCATCCAGACACAATTATAAGTTTCGTCTCCGCTATTATTTTTGACAAAAGAATTTCTATTAAAATTGTGAACAAAACCTAAGTTTGAGAGTAATACCAGTGCGTGACTGAATGAACAATAAATCTGTCGTTTGGAGTATTATTCTGTCTCATAACACATCTCGATGTGATTGTGCGGAATTGATTTGACTCATCCCGGAAAATAAATCGATTGCCATCAATAGTAGATCGCTGCCACTTGCCCTGCATCCAATCCGGGAACCGGCACTTTGAGTTCTCTACTAAAGTCGGCATTTTTTTGTTGGGCACTGAAATAACATAAAATTTTAGATCCAATTAATGGATTCGAATCCAATGGAAATCTATGACATTCTTTCACTTCTTTTTATTGTTCTTTTATGTTCTCAAATGTTTGGTTTGACATTAAATTAACGAATAAATGTCTAAATTCTAGACAAGCGCTCAGTTATATGTTTCTTACCGGGAGTTAAAATAAGTGACTCAAAGCCAGAAGTGGCACTCGTCAGTTGAGAGTTGCAGGTTGAGTCCGATGAAAGAGACACATGAATTCTACCGGTGTTGGGCTCCTCGTTATACAACTGGAGTAAACAATAATTGTTTTTAGATTCGAGTCTTTCATTAAAATTGTTTTTCTTTTCTTTAAAATATAATTGGATTTAAAAAAAAAGAGTCAGTCTTTCCGTTGGTATTCAATAATGGTTTGAGTCGTCTTTGGCCTCAGATTTGGTTATATATTGAGTCAAATCAATGTTAAGGTTTGAAATGAATTTTAGTTCATTTGTTAGCAAAGAACTGATAGGACTGGTATTGAGTGTTACTCTAGAGTTGTTGTCAATTTAAGTGGGAAGTGTTCGCCGCTCTGTTATTTCAAAGTGTACTCACAAGAGATGACTCTTCGCTGTTATTATTTTTTTGTTTGCTTTCGCGGAATACATACTATACTATAATATATTGAAATAGTTGTGCTCAGGTTGTGCTCAGGTTGTGCTCACAAATGAATATTATGAATGGCAGACAAACTCTATTTCCAAGAGTGAAATGAGGACTGCATTCCAAACCTGAAGCCATGCGAAAATCCAACAAACCTTAGAGTAATTCTATGAACCAAAACAAAGTAGTAGTGCTTTACAGACGCCTAAACCAATCACTTGAAAATTGTTGAGAGATATGCCAAACATATTGTTCTTATGATCGACAAAAAGAACAAACGCTAAGAATTGTTAAGAAATGCTAAGAAATGTAATTTTTCGCCACAAAATTTCACTCTAATCACTGATTTGACTCAAATGACTGATTGGGTGACACTACAAAAGTCGGTTCACTTTCAATCTATGGCTCCCATTATAGGAATGTATAGGAATGTCATTCAAACAAATAAAATCACTAATAATTTAGTTGAAGTGTAATAAGAGAGAGGAAATAATAGTCTGGAGGGGATAATAGGGTTTTTGGACACACTATCGAATATAGCACTTACCCCACATCTGTACTTAGGTCTGGCTTCTGGCTCTTCACGCAAATCCATTAAAGCCAAATAACGATCCCCGCTATGACTTTCCCAATCGCCCAAACAAAGGAAGTGTATGTCTATTGAAGACATAATCAATCGAATCAATCATTTTATTGAAATAATGATATCTAACCGGTTGTAGGGAATGAGCACTGCCTGAATTTAGCCCCCAATGCGTTTCCGTGCGGACAATTGCTTAGTTCCGAGAAATTCTGGTCGCAGTGCTGTTCGCCATTATTTGCGATGTAAGTGAATCTATACTTTCCATTAAATGGACAGAAGACATGTTCCACAGACTGTAAGCCTCCCGGAATGTGTTTACCTGTCAATAGAGTAATGAAATGTTGACCAAATAGTTTATAAACATTACAAACATTACAAAACAAAAGTCACTTCTTCTAAGAATATTCTCTATTAATGAGTGTTGAGGACCACCCACTTTCACAATAGAAGGTAAGTTAAGCACTGGCTTTCGCTTATTTCACTTATTTGGTTGAGACAAGAGCTGAGGCAAAGCTACCGGACATATGAAGGCTCACTAATTATATTCGGTGTTTGCTTTTAAGATACTATAAGTCAATAATTTTCTAATAAACGTTGAATTGCATATAAAGTCAATAAATTAATGGGTGTTTTCTCTTTCAAACTTTTCTCATATATTTTATCAAAAAAGTCAGAAATCTGTCGAAAAAATGTGCTTTTGTTGGGGTATCGACAGAATGCGAATAAATTAAACGTTTAGATAAGCCTTTAAAATGTTACTCATATTGTCTGACATCGTATTCGAGTGAATGATTATATGATAGTAATGATAGTAATAATTAAAAACTAAATTTAAATTCAGAGGAGAGTTCCCTCATCTGTTGCTCAAAGAACTCGAAAATTGTATTTCAGATAACTATCAATAAAAGTGGTGATAGTTTTTTGAAGGACTTGTTATTAATAGTTTCACTCAAGAATTAAACTATTTTTTATTACTCAACTAAAATATAAAGTGAGAGATGAGAGAGAGATGAGAGAGAGATGAGAGAGAGATGGGAGAGAGAGAGAGAGAGAGAGAGAGAGAGAGAGAGAGAGATAGAGAGAGA
>JAQFZM010001366.1:0-18865 GCA_034695785.1 Galumna obvia | reverse complement strand
GAGATTCAATTCTTTTATTTCTTATTATCCTTTAATTCAATTTCATTATTCATTTTATTACAAAAAGGTTTAGAAGACTTTAAAGTATTTTCAACAAAATATTCTCAAAATTATTATTTAGAAATTAAAGCAAATAAAAGTAACAAACTTTTGGAATACAGAATAATACCTTTATTTGATTCCTATGAGTTTATTGTTTAAAATTAATATAAATTTTTATTATATTTTTACAATTTCTCTCATTTAAACATTTGTTAATAATTCTAAAGAATTAAAATAATTTTATATTTAATTTAATTAAAACGATCCCTAATAAGTCCTTTTTCAATACCAAATTAAAACCAACGGTTGTCTACTGTATTAGATATTAAAATAAAGAATTAATTAATTTTTATAATATCTAATACAGTATTAATAGAATATTTCAATTGAATCCATCCGTCAATTGTTTGAGTGTAATGTTTGCCACATCTTTGTCTGAAAGCGAGACCTGTACTTCCCTTTCAATGATATTCTTGACCTCTGAGTACATCAACGAATCCATTCCTAATTCAGAGAGTTTTGTGTTTGGATTAAATGAAGAGACGTCTCGAACGCCAATAATATTACAAATGGATGTCAACAGAGATGTCTGAGACTTGTCTTCTCTATCATAAGAGTCGTATCGAACAAATGAAGTGCAAACGGAATGACCCGTTTGTAAGAATAGGTCTAATTGTGTCCAACAGGAGATAATACGTTGAGGTAAATATCCGAGGATTGCCTTAAAGGACAGAATAGTTAACAGAATTCAATTCATTTAATATTCAATACTAACAACGCTTTGATTTGCCTTTTCTTCACTAAAATCAGAGGCAAAGCCCACATCTCCGACATATCCCCACTCAATGGCCAAAGCGTTGAGTCCATCGGATCTTCTTTTATCACAAATACGTTCGAGAACTGAATTGGCGAAACCATAGTTTGTTTGACCAGTGATTCCTCGACCACAAGAAACAGAAGAAAAGGCAACAAAATAGTCGATCGGTTCTAATGATTGTCGAACCAAACGATCAAAAACCAGGGCTTGAGTTGACTTCGACTCCAAAACTCTTTTGTATTTATCAATGGTTTGGTTCTCAATGAGATCGTCTTCGAGTACTAAAGTTAAGAGGAATAGACCGCCGACGGGTCCCAATTTGTTAGCACTTAATATGACTTCTTGTGCGCCACAAATAGTTGAGGCATCACTCGTTGACACTATTATCCGACACTTTCTTTCTTTTAATCTCTTTATAGCAAATTCTTGGGACGCATTCTTAACACCAGATCTGGAGGTCAGCACAAAATTTCTGGCATTTCTCTCATACATCCAATACATGAGTTCTAAACCCATTCCTCCCAAACCTCCTGCGATTATATATGAGTTCTTAGGGTTGAAAAAAGTCAGTGGAACTGCTTTTACAGTTAGGGGTCGACTAATACTTTTAAGTTCTGATTCTTCATCTCTAATCTTAACGACAACTTTTCCGATGTGTTTACCCGAAGCCATAAAACGAAAGGCGGACTCAATTTCATTCTCAGAAAAGATGGTTTGAGGTAAAGGTTTGACAACACCGGACTCTATGCCCTCATTAACCAAACGCCACATCCATTGTCTCTCTCGACATGACTTCTTTGTGACCAAATTATTAAAGTCTTCAAAGAGTGCGTCCAAATAAATGCCGTGAAATGTCTTATTCTTGAGGAGACGACTCGACTCCAGTTCTTCGTTATTAACGAATTGGTATTTTCCTATTTCACAGAATCGGCCGTTATTTGAGAGACATCTAAGACTCGACCAAAACATTTGATCCGTTAATGAGTTGAGAATGAGATCAACTCCTCTGCCATTTGTCTCATTCATAATCTGTTTCTCAAACGACACATCTCTTGAACTGGCAATACATGAATCGCTTATTTTTGGGAAATGACTTCTAATCCATTCTCTCTTCTCTTTAGTACCGACTGTTGTAAACACTTTACACGACATCGACAGACATATATTAATAGCCGCCTGACCCACACCTCCCGTTCCCGCGTGAATCAGAACTGTTTCACCGGCTTTTAGTCGACCCCTAATTATAAGCGCATAATAAACTGTCGCATAAACACAGGAAACGGTCGACGCCTCAGCCATTGACCACTTGTCGGGCACTGAACACAAGAAATCCTTATCAGCGATAATATCAGTACTGAGACCTTTACTACTGTTTACTCCCATAACTCGAGCGCCGGTTTCGCGAACTCTTCCAACAAATTCTAAACCTAAAACGACGTCATCCCACGACATATGAGAGGTCAGGTCATAGGGTGGGAGTCGAGCCGTGGCGTGCATTACATCCTTGAAGTTCAGTGGACTGTAATATATGTCAACTAATGTTTGTTTCTCTGATATTATAATATTTGGCCACAAATTGTTTGGCGATTCCGACCATTTGAATGAAGACAAGTCTCCGGATTTCATTTGTCTGATCTGTGCTGAAGTCATTAAACGAGTTTCTGGTATTTCTGATATAGAGATGTGTCTAAAAGAGCCCCAAATGTTTCCTTTAAACACATTTTGGACTAAATCTGTTTGTTTTGCAATATTTAGAGCCGTTTCACAACTTTTGTCAAAAGTATCCATAAAAACAGATCTAACTTTCCATCCGTTTTCTTCTTTTTGAATCGCCTTAACTAATCCGGTTAATCCACTAAACTCTTCATTAGAAGTCAACCAAATTCTGTTTAAATTCTTGTCTTTCATCCCATCTTTGAGTGGTTGTAACCAATCGAGACTTTCATTACTTATTTCTATTTGAATATATTTTTTGTTGATTTTATCAATTTTTCTGAATAATATCGAACTACAGGTAAATGAATCGGATTTACAGCACACGAACTCAAGATTAGATTCTTTTGCAGTACTTATTAGTGTCGACACAATTCTTTTCAAATCTGATGACTTCACTGACTTATAAATCTTTTGACACTCAATAATGTTTTCTCTAATAAAAAGTAAAAGAAATCCTCCGACAGTCAGTGCCGATGACATCGATTTAATGAGTTGTGAGTAATCCATATCTGTCTCAGAATGAGTCAGAGATATATTCGGATCTCTAAATATAATCAAATTCTGTTCACTTATTGTTTTGGGAATAACACATCTCTTAGAGTCGAAGTCAATAACTTTTATTCGTTGAGAGTCCAGAATATTCTTATCTAATAATTCTTTGTTTGTTTGGCACAGAATATATTCCACATTATTAATGACAGATCCGGGCGCTGTTATACCAATCATTTTAATGATATGCGGATAAAATGTTTGTCCAGAAGTGTTTACTTCCAGTATTTTAACTTTTTTAGTCAGATCTAAGTTTTCAATAATAATATCAACGGATGGCCTCAAAAATCTTTCGGATATAAGAGTTGAATGAATCAAATCATTGTCTAAATTGAATTCTTTAATGATTTCATTCTTATCTCTATTAAATGAATAATAATTTTGAATAAATTTTAATAAAATCTTTTCTTTATTTTCTTCATTATTGTTGACATTCATATCATTCATATCTTTATCTGTTTTTAATTCATTTCTATTTTCTTTTAGTGTTTTAATAGTTTTATCGCATTCTTTGCAATAGTTTTCAATATTTTGAGCCAAAGACTCTTCGATAGCATTTTCTTCATTATATGGAATCAGTTCATACTTTTCAATAACCAGTTCTCCATTCTGTCCACTTCTTCTACTAATTGGAGTTAAACAAACATTTTTGAAATAAAGTCCATTTGTTTTAATCTCTTTTGTATTCTTATCGTAGACTACATTAACAGTGAACTCATTCTCTCCATTTTGAATTCACCACTGAATCCAGTTTTAGACACCAACACGGTTGGAAATAATGACGTATTAGTGGAAACGATAGAGGCAGCCGTGGAAACATCAGGACAGGAGTTATCAACAGAGCCCGCAGCCTCGGTTGTGTAAAGACTCGAATCGCTGCAATTAGGAGGGTTTAGTGACGAACAGATCGATTCCTTGATTGCGATCTTTGAGAATCAAAAGTCAACGTCTTCAGGATCGAGATAAAGACGAATCGGGTGCTCCGAATTCAGCGGAGGAACTATGATCTGTTCGGAAAAGGTCAAGTCCATAATTTTGCTCAAGTTCATTTTACTTTTCCATTTGACTTATTTTTATAAACTTTTAGTATTAATCTTATCATTATTGATGTCAACTGATAATTGTTTTGATATCACAGTTGACTCCTTTTTGTATTGACTCAAAACAGAGGTTTTGAAGTCAACCCATTTCTTAATTAAAAGTTAGTCTTATTCTTGCCTTCAATTGAAACGGCTGTGTATTCACTCCTCTCATTGAACGTCGCGAGTATGGGATTGGGCGGCAGCTCCTAAATTGTGCGCAGACTGTGTGTCGGCTCACCTTTTATCTCAAGTCACGGATACTTACTGTGTGTTCGTATCCGCGCGTTGGTTCTGGTCTACTGTGTGGACACCAGATCTGGTCCTCATTACAGAATGTGTGTCAGTAATGGTAGTTAAGGCATAGCTCTTTGGGAGCCGTTTTGTATTTTAGTTTATATCAGTTTTTATTTGATATCGTTTTTATCTTTTACTGTCTCTTAAAAGAGACGTTTTATTAATTGCTTCAACTCGTCGACCATCGCTATCGCAGCTAACCTCCTCGTTGGTCATCGCTGTGTTGGCTGAAGGCCACCATTTTGGGCAGTTTTACATACTTTGACCCTGAGTCACACCTCATTTCGTGGAAATCCCTAGACATAGAGCCCAACATTTGTCAGACGACTATTACATCATTTGTTTGTATTCACTTTCGTCCCCCTGAAGCGACACCTGTGGACAACATATGATCAATTGGCGACTTTTCTGAAGAGTCACCGATTGGCAGATCAATTATCTACATTACGGATCGCAAAAAGTATAATTCATTGGCCCGGGAGTGGACTCAAAAGTACGCCATTTGAACAATTGGTGGCCAACAGTTTAATAAATACATTAATTAAATAAAATTCAAAAATATGTAAAACATTTTCATTTATAAATTTATTATTTGTTTACAAAATTTCAAAATTAAAAATATTTGGTATTAAAAATTGATTATTTTTTAGAGATGAGTTCTTTTGTTTATTTAATTTTCATTTGACATTTAATTTTCAAAATGATCTGTACTTTCAAAAATTAATAAATAAACTTCGAATGATTTAAATTCCAACAAATGAGCAAAATTTGAATCATTTAATTTTGATAATTATATAAATTTACAAAAATTATTTTCGATCCGGTATTTGAAACAAATATTAAGCTATTATTTATTAATTTAGTTTTAAAGTAAATACAATATTAATATAATTGAATATGGAATATATTTTTAATTATTGTTAATTATATATTCTTTCAATAGTTAATTAATTTAATTAAAAGTTTTTTATAATTTATATAAATATTTAAATTTCAATAAAATTTTTGACCAAATTTGATTTTTATAATTGTAAATATATATTTAAATGTTTATTAAAACAGTAAAATACAGTCAACAAAAAATATGATATAATAACTGTTTTGCCATGCCTTTAAATTTATCAAGATTATAGTAGGAATTTAGATTTAAAAATTTCATTATATATTGTAAATTTATTTTTGATAAAGAAAATATAGAAAGTTTAAAAATCTCCTAGGTTTATTCTTGCGATTATTTGATAATTATAAGTTTAGCTTAAAATCCCCCAATAGAATTGTTTTACCAGGTTATTTTGTTGACTATATAAATAATATTAAAAATAAATTCATAAAAATTTATATTAAGTAAACAATTTTAAACTAAAACAATTTTTTATATAGCATCTTCAATTATTCATGGATCCGTTAACAGACAATAAACTTATAACTCTGTATGCCTTTTATGTTACATTTGGTATTTTATATCTTTTGAAATACAAACATAAATAACATTTTTTCATAACATTTATTATAATCAGAGTCCTCAGTTTCCGTATGAAGATTCGTATGGAAGCTTTATAAAATGTGCATGTTATTAAGTACGTATAAGAATACAAGGATTCTAAAATCCTTTGATTAATAATAAGCAGTGATTGCCAGAGGGAGGAGTCAGGTTTGCCAAACAAACAACATTCAAACTTTTAATCCAAATAAATAGTAATCTTAATGCTTAAATTTTTATCCCTTTGTTATTGTTTGTATTTGTTTTAACCCTCTATGTGTCCTGGTATATGCTTACTAATGTTTGAAGTTAGCGTCTTTTCACTAGGGCAACAGCGTCCTAACGACCTGTGTTAGAGACGGCAATCATTGATTAATAGTGACAACAAATTCATTATTTTCAAAACCCGTTTTGTTTACTCTAATTGTATTTTAATGAAATGAAATTAATTAATTAAAAATCGTTTTTATTTATTTCAATTGTTTTGACAGTTATTTAAATGAAAACAAACATTAAATTCAAAATATTTATACTTTTTATTACTTTTTTTTATTATAAATTCTATTTTTAATTACATTATTGTATTTAATAATTGGAATAATAACCTGTAATAATCTTAGACATAATCTTAGACATTTAGCTAAAAAAAATTCGTAATAATTTTGCCATTTATTTATATTTCATTAAATATTTGATATAAAATTAAATAAAAATAAATAATTAATTATAAAATTTGATTAAAAATTGTATCATGGTAAAAATAAATTTAAACTTTATTTACATTTATATTAAATGAGTAAAAAAATAATATATAAATAAATACATTTTAAAATAATCTTGTTAAATTCTAACTGACACACTTTTAGGTTCATTATTATTATTATTATTTTGATCAAGATTTTTAGCAAGGTACTTTTCACCTGATTTACGATTAAAAATCGCATCAAATATATTAGAAAATGGACTTTCGATGAGAAGATAAAATATGGCGGCCAATAGAATGTCGTAGATTATATCAACGATAGTGTGCTCTAACTTTAAGATTAAATTTATATCAAAAAAGTGTTAATTTTATAAAAGTTTCTTCACTTTAATTACCATATATTTCAATGACATCTCATAAGTGGTTTTCACTGAAAAGACGCGATGACTCACAACAAGTGATTGCAATAAATATATCCCGAATGAGAGCCGGGCTATCGGTTGAAAGCCATTCCACGATAAGAATTCATTAAAATATCCTAGTACGTTCAATTAGATAAACATTTAGCTAACAAATTCAACAGTTTTCATTCAACAACTTTTTCATAATAAACATACCAGCTCTTTTAGATGAGCAAGCAAATAAAATCCATCCAATTCCGAGACCGAAGGCTAACTTTCCAATGGAGTGCCATAAAAGTGCGCTCATGAGTGACGCCGACTCATCTAACCTCCAGAAAGTGTTGTGCCAGAAGTACTCCGACACAATTGATATTATAGATAAGACCCAGAATAGAGTCTCTTGAAGACAAGTGAAGCGAACACTTCTAAAGAGCATAAACCCAAAGGGAAAGCCAACCAAAAAACTTATCAAATATACTGTAGGAAAGGTGTGGTAAAAGGCCAGTGAACTCGAATTACTAAATATTACAGAATCCAATTCCCAAATTCGTAAATACGGAGGAATTCCCCACAAGAGTTGCGGTGATATTGCGATGAAAAGACTCAGAATAATAGCTATTATTAGAGAATAGACTCCAAGAATTGGTTTCTTAAAGAATAAGATCACAAAAATTGGCGAAATTGCTGTCAATTGAAGTAAGGCTGAAAGGAACCAGGTCACTGCATGGCACTAAAAAAAGTGTATTTCCTGTTATTTAGATTTAGTTTAACTTTAAGACATTTAAGACATACCTTTACATCATTAAAGTTATTTCCTTCGTTTTGGAAATTATTAATAAATAAAACATTTTTCCACAAATTTGAGGGATTCTTACATCCATTGATCATTTTGCGGACCCCCTCCTCCCAAATGGGTCCGGAACCGGTCAATGGGTATAAATAAAAGAAGAGAATAGAGCCGAACATCAAAACCAAGAATCGTATGTATCGTTGAAATATGAATACAAAGTAATTGAATCGACCCTTAGTTTTGACTAATTTTCTTAATAATCCATAAGAGAGGAGAAAACCACTAAAAAATAGCTGTTAAACACACAATAATTTATAACCTTGGTGGTACCTTAATGTGAAGAGGACATCCACTGGTAGTGGAGTTCTGGCAAAAACCATAGAATTGTCTTCAAAAGCCTTATGCATGACATCACTGTATATCTTTTTAAGTGCCGGCAGTCCTATTGAACTGACGTATTGATAGATGTGTCCCAAATGGATGTGAATTATCATCAAAAGTCTTATTGTGTCCAAAGCGCCGAACCTCTCATTTTTGGCCATAAGTTTTCTAATGTTTGTCGTCAATGAAAATGAGAGCAAAACTGTCAACACTTTCGATGAATTGATTCTCAATTGTTTTGATTCGTTTTGGGAATATTTGCATCTTTTGAGCACAACCTCAACACCAGTGCTTATTATTACAATTAATGTTAGCAATGAAAGTATTGTTCTAGGTTTAATAAAAATAATAGGTTAAAATAATAAAAGTAGCTTGATATTCCTACATCGAAATCCATTGATATTTATCTAGTTCAATTTTTTGCTCTTTGAAATAGCACTTCTTCTCCACTTCTAATGGCATTTTTGTAACTGGATAAGTAACTAGGTAATATTTAAATAAAATCAGTTTAATTTTGTGCAAAAAGAACAGAATAGAGAGTTAACTCACTTTTATTAAGTAAGTCTTCGATCTCTTCTGCAGAACAAAGAGAGGGAACACAAATACCAAATCTATATACCGTCCCATTTGCGAGGTTAAGGGTCTCAATAAGTGCCTTAATAGTTGATAACTTAACTAGGCCATAATATTTCGTAAGATTTAATCTGAAATCGATGTGCGCTGGGATTGGCTCTCCTTCAGAGTACGAATTCGTCGAAGGAAAGGGAAGTTTTATATTTAAAAGACAATACTTTCCACTAAAGCCTTGATTTGGGTTTTCATTCATTTGAGGACTTCTAATGTCGAGACACTCATCAAAATCACCAAAACTTGACTGAACGCCTTCAATGACACCGGGAGGGGGGAAACGACCCATTGAGTCGAGGACTATATCAAGGAAAGTTTATTATTAAAATGATCAAGGTCAATAGATTAGGCCAAATATTTGAAATAAAAAAACTCATGTTTTCCACTCAACGATTGATGAGTTTTTGAGCACATCTTTAAACTAAAGCAAATTATATGAACAAATACATCGTTTTGAGACAATTTCCTCGATTATTAAAGTATAAAATAGCATAATTTCATGATCTAGTTAACAATTCTTAAATAAGCCACAAGAATTTACATTAAATTAGCAAGTTACAAAATAAGCTTACATTTTAGAGCCCAGAATTCAGTGTTTTTGACTCCAGAATATATTCTGAACAAAGAGGCCGAACATTGAGAGGACAGTCGGATATCAATTTGTGTGAGCAGTTCCATAATCTCTGCGCCGGGATTTCCATTAAATTTGATGAGACTCTGGAAAGTGTGACTAAAATCACTCAACACTTTGAATGTATCGTTAATATGATTAACATTTAATTTAATGCTTTGATTCCTATTCTGGTCGTGAAGTTCTTTGAATCTTTCCAACAAAGATAAGGCGTGCTCTTGTTCTTGGTCTTCATCCAGTTCTTCATATTCTTCTTCGGTTGAGTTAGTGGTGACATTTTCTAAAGAATCACTGCTTTCAGTGCTTAAGACATCACTTTGTGAGTGAACACAATTTATTTGAAATATATTTATAATTAGAAACAAATAAAACAAAATTTTAAACATTTTTTACTATTATTTCAATAAATTCTTTATTCTTAAGACTCGACCACTTCTTAGCTCTACTCAGGAATGTCTATCAGTGAGAGTACTCTAAGAAATATAACAGTTATTGACTAAACATTGCTTTAAAACTAGTCTTAAGTTCTTTTTAATGAAGATGAGCAAGGTAGAACAAATTACTGATATAATTTATTAAATTAACAAGATTAATATATTAAATTAAGATCAAAATAGTTTCAAACACAAATTAAACTATCTAGATATGAAGTTCATCTATTCTAGTATAAGTTCAGCTATTTACATGTATATAAAGAAGCCTTGGTCATATAAACATTTTATTTACGCTTTTTATTGACTGTTTGTTATTCATTTAATGAGAAATCCGATGAACTTTTATTGGAGGTAAAACCTAAGCTATTTTCAGGTGAATCAGGTTTTTCCAGAGCAGGACCTGTGCTCTCGAATACACTCTATTTTCTTTACTTTTTTAGACAAAAGTAAGAATAAAATGTCTATTGAGAAGACTCTCAACTAGAGCTCCAACTTTTCTAAATTTTCTCGACCCTACCCTTCCCGAACCCTTAGAGAATTACAAAGGAACAACCCTTTCCCGACCCTTAACTGTATTTCCCAAACCCTTACCCTTGAAAAGTATGCCCTTTAAACCCTTTATAATACAAATATTGTTTACTAATAATTTCCTGTTTTTTAAATCAATACAAATCTAAATTTTTGGAAAAATAAACAAAAATTTTGAAATTTATAAGACATGATCTGAAGTCATTCAAATGTTATTTCAGGTTAATTGTATTTTTTTAAGTTATCAAATTAATTGAAGCCACAAAAAATATAAATTTTATAAATTATAGGAATATTAAGGGTTTAAAGGGCATACTTTTCTTTAAAAATCAGACCCTTCCCGACCCTTAAGTTAAAATTTAAGACCCTTCCCGACCCTTACCCTAGGGTCTGGAAAAACCCGTAGGGTCTAAGGGTTGAAAAGTTGGAGCTCTACTCTCAACTATCACTCAATTGAAAGTCAATTTAGAGGTCAGAATAATCTCTTTTTATGGAAATGTTTATTGAAATTCACTGATTAGTTGATAATTGTATAAATTGAACCATGATCAATTCATTATTAGTAATAAACTATTAGTAATTAAGAGTTAAACTAATACTGAGATTATCTTAATTTGAATTCTAAACGGAAACATAAATTATATAAATTATAATAAAAGCAGTAAAAGTTGCAAAGAAAATGTATCTTGCTAATATGTCGATCGCATTATTGGGTCGATGGCTGTCCTCAGCTCTGATTATTTCAATAAAACCAGAATTTCGGTTACATTTGCTCTGATTGTCTTCAGAATCGGTTCCCCTTTTGAGTGGATTAGTGGTAATATTTTCATTTATTCGAAACTATTAATCAATTAATAAAATTATAAGTTAAATGTTCAAATGTACTAGATCATATTAAAAGATTTGTGTTGCTATGTATACATTAAGATAAGTGAAAGTAAGAGAAACAAATATATATCTAATTACCATAAAAAAGTTTCAAGGTTAGAAAATAGGCACATATCTATAAATAAAACTTGTTTATACCGGTCCTACGATTCGCCTAAAGTTTAATAAAACGTAAAACACGACACAAAAAATATATGAAATTCAATATAACTTAAAGTATTTGAGGTATTCATTGAGAATTTGGGGAAAACTTTTCTATTTTAGAAAAAAAATGTATAATACCTGGTTAGTTATATGGTTAACCTCAATTTGGTTCATTTTATTCTTGGTTGTCTTCTTGTGAAGAATAGGATCGACTTTGTTTTCGTGATAGGCTATAGAAATGGCGTATTCTATAAGTGCTGTGAAGACGAATGCAATGCAAACAGTCATCCAAACGTTGATCGCAATGACATACGAGGCGTTCACTTCAGAGGTTTGCTGTTGTTGTGATATAAGTGCCAAAAGAGCCGTCACTACCTTTAAATTAAAACAATTAGTTTAGAATAAAGTCTTAATAAACTAACCAAGGTGACTCGGGCTGGGAATGCTGTCACTGGAATCCAGAAACTGACAAATGATGAGACCACGATTAGAATACTTGGAATATATTTCTTTATTAAATAGAGACCAATCGAACGCTTGAGAAGAAGAGTGGCCCTCAAACAGGAATAGTTACCTAGGTTAGAAACTGAAAGTCAAACAATAAAGATTAATAGTAATAATCTAGTAAAATCAATTATGAGTAAATTTGGATCAAAACATGGTCATTTAATATTAGGTGTTAGTAACTGAAAATAAAAGAGAAAAATTAAATTTAAAATAAAATGAAAAGAGCAAGGATATTTATACTTTTTCAAGAGCAATAATTACACCATGCTTCATTTAACTTATATAAATTAATAGTCACTCAAAGAAATTATTTAACATTTTATTTAAGAATTTGAAAAACATATGGAAATTCTTAAATGAACCTTGCTTAATTAGTCAATTAAAATAAGAGGTAACACGATAGTAAAATTAATCAAGGGCAATTGAACTTTTATTCGTGCATTTCTTCAAAATTATCTAAGAATGGATTCCAAAGATATTCGCATTCGATATGTTTTAAACCGATTCCGTAATTATGTATTGGATTTGGATTTTCACTGAACTCGTAGTAAGTCTTCACTATTCTATCGGTTATCGTATAAAATGGTTTGAATTCAATTCCGTTTTCACTCTTCGGATGACTGAAACACAAATCAAATATCAATAAACAAATGATTCCTTTCTTTGAAAACAAACCCAAATCTCGCAAAATATGAAAACATTTCAATCATTTTTCTCGAAATAATTCTGTGCTCTTCACGACTCTCTTCATTTTGAAGGGGACCTCCAAATATCATCCAAACATCAGTTCCGTGGTGTGACTTATTAGTCCAGGGATGGGTTGGGTTAGGGATTGAATAGTTTGACAAATACTGATAGACTTTTATATAATCACTATTTTCAAAGTACAACATTTCTGCGAATCTAATGGTAGGACAGCTCAGGTAGAAGTCACCCACAGCTCTCCCTATTCTCGACCACATCTCTAAATGATGTGCACTACTATTCATAGCATAGAAGTAATGGTCTCCTATTTCCTCCTCGAATGTTCTTGTATTTGATTTAAATTCATTGGAAAGAGTGGCCAACACTCGGAGGGCCTCCTCTTTATTGAACGCTTTATCCATCTTTTTATCGTCAAAAAAGTAATTCAAGAAAATTGAGCCCTCATTCTCTGCTGTGCCAATGAAAATGTTCTTGTTAGTTTTTATATAATAGTCTGTCATTACATTCAATGGCAGTTCCGGTAAAAAAATCATGTCTACGAAGACAAGTCTGTCCCAAACCAGCACTGGTTCTGACAATTCCTTAATGTCTGTCATTTGGAGAATGTCATCAGCGCTGGCATTACGTAAACATTCGATGATATCCGGAGTAAATTTCACATAACTATACTCCAGGTCTTGAGGACAGCCTAATTTCAGAGACGACTTCAACCACTTTTTATACATAAATTCTGCGGTTCTTTCAATGACTTTACTATAGGCAGAGCCGGACATCATTATTGCGTTTTGGAACAAATATTGACTCTGAGGTGATAACAGGTGTAGACTCACAGATGTAGATCCGGAGCCAAAACCCATTAAAGTTATATTTTGAGGGTTTCCTCCAAAATATTCAATATTCTGATTAACCCATTGAAGTGCCATCAGTTGATCCCAGAGTCCAACATTACCAGGGACATCATCCATATCAGCATATAAAAAGCCAAAAGCTCCTAGTCTACATTCAAATATGAGCTTGATTCAAAAATATCTGAGTAAACAAACACTGGTTTACCTATAATTTATGGTAACCACAATGACGTCACCCAACGCTGAGAGAGCCTTACCATCGTATTTGGCATTGGATGATGTGTCCATGCTAAACTGACCACCGTGGATAAAGAATAGCACAGGTCTTCTACTCTCCTCTTTAGGTTTTGTATTCGGGGACCAAATATTGAGGTAAAGACAGTCTTCACTAAAGATATTCGTCTTATAATCAATTAATGGATTCTTTATTTGATAGCAATTGTTTGGCCACAGGTTTGCAGTCAATGGTTGTGTCCACTCCTCTACGGGTTTAGGTTTACTGAACCTGAGCTCTCCTAAGGGTGGCTCAGCATAAGGTATACCCAAAAAGACGTTCACTTCTTTTCCATCAAAGAATTGCTTAAATCCATTGATTGGTCCCGACTTTGTCTTCACTAAAATAATGTCTTCACATAAAAAGAAGTGTTTATTAAGAATAACCAAAAATATTAATATAAAACTGAATTTGAACATAAATTTGAACATGGTCAATAAAATGTGTTAATCAATTATAATTTATAATATTTGATGAAAAATAAAAACATCTGGGTCATATTGTTTACTTAAATTTGATGGAAGAGTCTATTTAGATTTTACATTCTTTTATATTCTGAGGGGAAAGGATAAAATGATTACCTAGGTCAATAAATAATGTTGTCAATTTGAAATAAGCATTCATTAGGAATAAATTTATTAAAGTTTAAAAAGTTTTAGTTTTAACTGAACTCATAGAAGGGTTGACTACTTTTGATAATCATTTATCAGTTATCACTTAAAATCAGTGAAATTAAAATACACTTTTGATTCATGGGTTGAATGAAATTCATTTCACAATAAAGAGTTCGAGACTTTTCGCTAATATTTTTGAATTATTATTATTTGAGTGAAAACTAAAAATATTTTGTAATCATTTTAATTATTTGAAAAAGACTGTTAGAAATCAATACATTTAAATGTTATTTAAATGTTTTATTAAAAACTAAATAAAAGCAAAAGAATAGTCTTATTATTAATAATAGAAAAAAAGTGTGGAATAAATGGAATTTCTAAATGATGTTTGGATTTGTATAAAAGGTCCTCGACTTTATAAAATCTATGGAAGTGGTAACTCACCAGGGTTCAATTATAAGCGAAGTACAATTGAGTTCATCGCTGATACAGAAACTCAACTGTTTTGTTGGTTTCGGTGTTGTCTTAAAGTTGTCTCCATTTTAACTCTAATTTTGTTACCGTTTGTCATAAATAGAGATAACATTCCTTTTGTTTATAATAAGATAATAGAAAAGGAATTCATATGGAAAGTGATTAAAAGTATTGCATTATTAGTATTGGGACATACGTTGTTTTTATTAGGGAAAGGTATCTCTCGCTTCAGGAATAGCCAATACTTGTCTTTCATAAGAATTCTAAAGAGAGTCCAACCGAACCATAATTTACGACTCCTTCTCAACAGATATGACTTTGAGTTCAATGAATGGCCAATAGATTACTCTTGGAATGAGTCACAAGAATTTGACACAAATAAAAGGCCACAATTATTAGCACCGAAACAACATTTACAACAAAAGACATTCCTCTTGAAATGCATTTCATATATTTGTGGAATAATTACTTATACTTTGGCTCAGATTATAGTTAGACGTCTATTATATCCCGGGACACTTTCATTGGTTCAATACTCTGTTCGGACATACATTACGAGCGGAAGAAAAAGATTAGTAGAAGTGAGTGGTGGACAGCGATATAAATTGATGGCATCCGATGGCAATCATATCGACTCTATGTTTGTTAAGGGAAGTCATTCTATAAAAAGCAAAACATTAGTCATATGTAGTGAAGGAAATACTGGTTTCTATGAGTTTGGGATAATGAACACACCTTTAAAGGCTGGTTATTCTGTTCTTGGATGGAATCACCCTGGATTTCAGTGGAGTACAGGACAGCCATTCCCTCAAAATGATATCAACGCAATGGATGTCGTCATTCACTTTTCGGTGGAAATTCTCAAATTCCCGATTAAATCAATTATTCTATTTTCGTGGTCTATCGGAGGCTTTCCCACGACGTGGGCGGCTATGAATTACCCGAATGTAAAGGCAGTCATATTAGACGCAACCTTTGATCACATATTGCCGGTCGTCGACGGAATCCTCTTTCTATGGCTTAGATGTGGTTCTAAACTGATTGAGCCGTTGGCCCGACATCTCATTCAAGAGTATTTCAATTTAAATAATTGGGAACAACTCAACCACTTTTATGGTCCCATTCTTTTAATAAGAAGAATTAGAGATGAGATCATTAGTACTGACCCTTTGTTTCCTTTAAAATCTAATCGAGGAAATGATTTATTGATAAAATTGTTTGACAATAGATTTCCTCATTTAATGTCTGACGAAAAGACCAAAAATGCATTAAAGAGTTGGTTAACTAACCCTCAGAAGAGAAAAGAGTTTGAAATTCACTATAAATTGAATGAAACAAAACATTTGTCTGAATTGGAAGAGAATTTGTACTCATATTCAGAGTCGAGTGGAGGCCAACCCTTTCAATATCCGCTACAAATAGGAAATAAGCCTCAGATGTCTTCTCAAAGAAAAGTGGAATTAATTTTATTTTTGGCTCAAAAACATATGAAAGACTATGACTCCACTCACTGTCCATTACTTCCTATCCGTTTCTTTGAAGAACCCTTTGATTTGTTTCACAAAAAACATTAAATGATATAAAACATATTTAAGATTTAATTTAATTTAAAATTTAAACATATTTTATATGAAAATTGTCTGAAAAGTCAATTAAAAGGCGATTAAGACAACTAAAATTGTTTGCACTTTCAAAGACACTGAAATTATTACTCATCCATTAGTGACTGATAAGTCAGTATATTTCTTTGTAATAAAGGAATGACCATGGTATAAAATATAAGAAAGGTTCAATATTTATGTATAGATGATTATTAAAGTGTATAAGGGTCTAAATGAACTTGATTATAATATTTAGGAATAAATGAAAAATAAAGTGCCCTTAAAGGCAAATAAGTTACAAAATAGAGTTAATAATTGAATTGTGTTTAAACACTGAATTCTTTATAATTACTTAACGTATTGTAACCAATATTTCCGGTAATTTCTTTGAAGTCTTTGTTTTGTTAGTCCAATGATTGGACTCCAATCCCTTCCTTTATTACATTTCCTGTATTCATATCATTTGATGAATTGATTACTTATTTATTTAAGTTTTATTAGAATTTATTCATTCTGTCCTTACCTCTGAGTGGATATATATCTAATATAATAGTCCTACTGTTCCTACTGTTCGGTAAATGTCTTTAAATTCCTATAATTTCTTTCATTTAATAATATCTGAACTCAAATTAATTTACTTTTTATTACTTAATTTTCATTTAATTAAAATGTATTGTCTTTTGATCTAAAGATAAATCATTTAAAATGCCGGCCATCGCTTCGAAGGCATACAAAGCAGGAGATCTCATATTTGAGTGCAAACCTATTATCCATTACACCAAAAGTCAATACAAAGGAAAGATTTGTGATAATTGTCTCAATAAAAGCGATTCATTAAAAAAGTGCGGAAAATGTTTTCGAATGCATTATTGCAACAAAAGCTGTCAAACAAAGGACTGGAAGTACCACAAGAATGAGTGCCATTTTTTCCAGAAGTTAACACTCGATGAGAGGAAAATATTTCATGAATTCTGTCACTTAAACACATCAGTTGTCGAACAGTTTCTTCGATTAATGGCTTTCATCAAAAACCCTAAATTCCGAACCAAAAAATATCAATTAATCGACGGCTCAAACATTTGTTTCGAAGAAATAAAATTCGATGACAAACAAATGGATGACAACATATTCGAGGATATTTTCTTTGAAAATGTTTTCCTATATTTGCAGAAATTAAGTGGAAAACAATTCTCTCGAAAAGACTTCAACAAATTGGTCTCAACAGCGGTCTTACTATCACTATATAAACTCCCGACTGACCCGAACGAAGTCAATGACTTATTCAATTCCATAGCAATGGGTTATTACTTACAGTTCCCATCATTTGGTCACTCGTGTCACCCAAACTGTGGAGTCGTCACAAATGGTAATGAAATATCATAATAATTATATTCAATATTATATTCATAGGTATTAAAACACAAATCCGAGCTCTAAAAGATGTAGAAATGGGCGAAAAACTTACCGAAAAACGAATTCTCAAAAATTACTGTAAATGCAAAGCGTTTGAGTCAATTACCGACAAATACTTTACTTATAAACGATTTGATGCCATCAAACAACAGATAAGTCTTAGATTTATGACAAATGCTTACATCGATCGCAAGTTTTCATTAAAAAATGAATATCTGTTGGCATCAGAACTGGATATTCTTTTATGGATGATTTCGGGCGGATATGACCCCCTTTCCAGTGAAATGATTGCATCGCATTTCATTATATTTGTCTACAATTATTGCAATTGTAATGAGGATGAGCTCAAAAGTTGGTATGAAAAGGTCTCGAAAGCGGTTGAAGTAACCCATGGAATAGACCATCCCTTATATAAAATGATTGAAAGTGTTTTTAACGGAAAATACAAAAATAATAAATAATTTGCTAATAATATTAATATATTTTCATTGCATTTAAAAAAAATATTCTTTTGTTTAATTAAAACAATGATTGAATGAATACTAACCAATCATTAACTCGAAAATTATTATTAATAAAAATTATGTAAAATTGTATTTCAATTATAATTAAAGCTCTTTAAATAAATTAAAGATTTGATTCATATTTTATATGAGATTTACATTTGATTAAAGAAATTATTATCACAAGTTATTAATTTAAAATTGCAAAATATTGTAAACAAGGTTTAAATGATATTCGAAATTTTATTAAATTTATTTAAAAAATTGTGAAATAATTTAGAAAATCAATGATTCTATAAAATGAAAGTTTTATTTGAAATACAATTATTATTACTTTTAATGTTTGTTATAACTGTTTACAAATAATTAATTTTATGTATAATAGTCGCTAATTAGTTGAAGTATCTTGGCAATATCAA
>JAQFZM010001365.1:0-18874 GCA_034695785.1 Galumna obvia | reverse complement strand
GTCTGCTATGAACATTGTGTGTTATGAAGAAATTTCCTTGGCATCTGCCCATTCATAACAGACAGCTTTTACTGTATTTGACAGTTTTTAAAGCGATAATAAAAGTTTATATCTTCAATGATAAGCACAGAGTGTAGTGGGATCTGACCCCAACTCTAGTGTTAAATAAACTGATCCTTTTCTGATAAATTCCATATTTTTGCAATTATTTTGAAATTGAGGTCATTTTACTTAAAGTTAATATTTTTGTCATTTCTTTACTTAAAGTGTACACAAAAATTTGTTTTAACCAAATATGTACTTGCTCATATTTCATAGAAGAGTCCTAACAATTTTCAAAATGAGTTAATCCTGTGTTTATCACATATCATGCAATTGAAACTAAACGTTGATTAAGAGTTATCTAAAGTATTAAACATTTAAACGAAAAATTTCCAAACCTTTCAAAAAAGGACCGCAAAGTGTCTCTCATTTAATAATTTATTAATAAAATATTAACTTATTTTAAACAAAAAATTTTAATATTTTTATCTGTTATTTGAAAAGATTATTAAATAGTAGACATCCAGTCATTTATTATGGCTAAAAACTTATCAAGTTCATTTTAATCAATTTATTTTGAAGTGATTTGAAAGTTTGTCAAATTAATTGAATTCAATTTGAATTGAATTGAAGTGATCACTGAATTAGTAAAGATGTGTGATATTGAGGCACAGACTCGACAACCACTTTCAGAAGATAATTGTGCAAGACAATGTCAAAATATTACTTCAAATTGTTGTGACTGTGAAACACAACCCCTTAATTCTGATATTAAACATATTTTCACAAAAAATGTTATTCAAAGCAGTGATAACTCGGGATTGGATTCGGCGACAAAACTATTACTTGAAATGAAGACCAGACATGAGTCAAGAATTAAGACTTGGATTGTGACGATTCTCGCTTTCGGCAACTTTTGTGTAGCGGCCGGTGTCTCAATTCAGGGCCCATTCTTTCCCAAAGAAGCGGGTAATTAATCTTAGTTACTTTGAATTTTAAACAAGCTCAACTAATTATAATAAAGTTTGACATGCTCATTTTTATGAATAGAATCAAAGGGCGCGACACCAATAGTCTATTCTTCGATATTTTCAGTGTATGAGTTGGTTATGCTCTTGACTTCATTCAAATTCGCAAAACTCGTTACAAAAATGCCGGCGAACCTCATGTGTGGCTTTGGTCTGGCAGTGGTCGGCATAAGTACTGTAGCGTTTGGAATGTTAGACCATTTGCCGGAAGGGTTACCATTCATAATACCGGCCTATAATTTACGAATAGTCGAGTCTTTAGGAGCGACGGCTTTCGCTACGAGTAGTTACTCATTGATTACTTATCGCTTCGCCGACGAAACGGCGACAATGTTTTCAATTATGGAAACCTGTTTCGGATTCGGCCTAATTGTTGGCCCCATATTAGGCGGAGCACTCTATGAGTGGGGCGGGTATACCCTTCCTTTTTTATTTCTTGGTATTCTATTAACTACCAGTTCTTCACTAATTCTGTGTTTTCTAACATCACATCAAATACACTCTCAGACGAAGAATGGATGTAAAGAACACACAGAGACTGATATCAATAGTAATAGTCATAAACCAATAGAAGACATAACTCTTTCAAAATTCATTTTAAATCCGATAATAATTTTGGATTCATTTGTGATAATAACTGCACTCAGTCTCATGGCTTTCAATGCTTCAGCTCTGGAACCGCATATAAGACAGTTTGAAGTCTCGCCATTAATGACTGGATTCATATTCGTAACACTGGGTCTTATGTATGCCATAACGTCACCCATTTTGGGTAAACTTTGCGATAAATTTCCCTCAACTCTGGACTATTTTTCAATCTTTGGGACATTCCTTTGTTTAATTGGTTTAATATTAATCGGACCCATTCCCTACTCAGGCCTTAAGACAAACCTATGGCTCATAATATCATCTCTTTTTCTATTCGGAATGGGAACGGCATCCAAACAAGTGGGCGGGTATTCACATGCACTCAATTATTGTATCAAAAACAGGGGTTTCGGACAAAATAAGTGCACTTATAGTCTTATTTCTGGTCTTTTCTTTTCGTGTATATCTTTGGGGGGTTTTATTGGGCCCACAATTGCCGGCATTTTTGTAGAAAACTTTGATTTCAAAATCGCCACTTTTGTTATGTTTGTCATTGAAATCATTTTATTAATTATTTTGATTTTTTCTTTTATTTCGAAAAAATCTCGAATTAATTTATGACCTTGCTCATTATATTTGACTATTATATTAGTTTTTAATAATAATATATAACACTCTCTTATTAAATGACACTTTCATTGATTTGATTCCTTTTAAAGAGTATTTATTATTGGTCACTACTTTTTATTTATAATAGAGAATTGAACATGATACAATATCTATAAGTTATATCAGTTATAAATTTATTTTATAAAATGTTATATTTTATAATGAATAGGTAATGTAAAATATTTAGTATATAAATAAATATTAAAGACTAGAATTTTTAAATAAACATGGTAACTCTATTTGATACTAAAACTCCAAAAATGCTATTTTTCTGATTCAAAGATATAATAATAATTCCTTCGATTTAATTTTGAATAAATACTGAACACTAATACTGGAGTTTTGAAAAATCACATTAATCAAGATGATGAAGATTGTTTGAGTGAGGTCATAGTTTGATCTTACCTTAACTTTTCATAATTATATTAAAATCAATTCTTAAATATTTTTTTGTAAATGAATTTGACTCTAATTTTATTGTTTTCAAATTTTTCATATATTTTTCTAATTTATATAATTATTAATTTATTCCTTAATTAAATTCTCTTCAAATTATTATCTTTTCTTTATTAGTAAAAACAAAAGATTTCACCTAAAGTTTGGGAAATTTGAAAGAATAGTTTAACACACAATTAACTGTTAAACCGAATAAATTTCACTAATAATTACTTAAATGCTATTATAAACAAATGATTCTTTTAATCATTAATAAAATTACTTTAATAATAGTTATTCGTTAAATAACATATTTTCCTTAAATATCAATTAAAATTAATTTATTCTCTCAAACATAACTATTAAGTTTTAAAAATGTTTGACAAATGACTTTTCAAAAAATTATATCTAAAATAATATCTAAATTCATGAATAAAATCAATTTTGATTAGACTTTAATCAATTCATTACTAATTATTAATATATTACTGAATATTATATTAATTAAACAACAAATTATTGGTTTTATAATTTCCTGACTGAAAAAAATCTTCACTGAATTTTTAAGTCATAATTGCATTTAAATTTAAATTTGTCCTTGTTATTTTATAGATTTTAGTCAACTTAAAAATGAATGCCATCTTAAAATAGCCAAGATTCTATCGTTTTTCTATCCATGGCCAATCGCTACCATTTATTGGTCACAGAATAATAGATTATACTTAGCAAGGTAAGATTAAAACCTTTTAATTCTGTTTTAATTCTAATAATATTCTTTTAGGTCTTCAAATCAGTCAATAAATAAAACTTTAGAATCACTTCTAAAATATTTGCGTTAATATCGTTTAATATAGAATACATTTGATATAATTAATGGTAAATACAAAGAATAGTAATTAAATGTTTGTAATAAAAAAGCTTTAAATCAATTGATAAAACAATTATTAAATGAGTAATAATGGAAACAAAATTATTCGGATAAGTTTATAGTTTGACAATTCTTACAAAAACAAAATATTTGAATTCAATCAAAAAGTTTTAAACATTAGTTGTTTCGTCAATTTTCTCGCCTTTCATCGCAGGTCTTTCCTCCATTAGATCCTTATTCATGAATATGAAGCGATGGGCCAGACCTCCAAGTGCTCCACCAACGAGTGGGCCCACCCAATATACCTTGCACAAAATAATTAAATTAATATTATTGTCTTTTTTTAGTTTTGCCTACAAATTACTTTTAGTTAAGAAAGTGATGACTAAGAAAACTGAGGGAAATGTTATTTTGTGATAACTTATCAGTTAAGGCATAAGTACTTATTCTGTGCCAAAATATACTTAAAATTTTTCGACTCATTTAACCGAAATAACATCTTTTGAGTCAAAATTACTTTAATTTTCTAACAAATGAGAGCCAAAATCAACAAAAATAAATGAGTCAAACATTTTAAGATAATTAAAGGACTTCTCTGTTGTGCTCTGCATTGGATTTCTATTCAATGATATCTTTATTATTATCATTCATACATAAAACTAATTCATTTCCCGTTCAGATGTTAATCAAATTACAAATTAAGGGCCTCTGAATCTGACTTTCAATCTGACTCTGACTCTGACTATAACTTTGGAGTCGAGAGTCGATCCCAAGTCTAGTCATACTTACATAATGATAATCCCAATAGCCTTGAATCAGTGCCGGACCAAAGGAACGGGCGGTATTCATCGAGGATGAAGTCAGTGGTATCTGAATATTAATAATATGAATAAATTGTATGAGGAATTTACTTTTAAACAAGATAATTTATTATATGAACTTGAAATAGATGTGAAATATATTCGGGTAACTCTTATTTATGATTATATTTTGAATAGAAATTAGTTTTGAATTTCAAGTAATTCTTTGTCTGAACTTAAATCTAAGAAATGGGAAAACAGTCTCGAAATTATTGAGATGTACTCGAATATATTTCAAGGATTTTTTCAGTTATGCTTAAAATATTAGCAAATTATTGCTGGAATTTATTAAAAATAGTAATAAAAGTGTGAATTTTACTAAATTCCAAACAGTGTTTATTTTTGTCATGGATCATTTATTTCCACTTATAGAAAATAAGTAATGTTTGTGGAATGTATGGAAATAGTGTTAAATATTCAAATAGATTTAACCCTAGATCATATTTTCGGAATAATTTCAAAATGATTAAAATTCTTACTTAAAAATTTATTTGATCATGTTTATTTTGATGACATAATGATATATTCCTGGAAAATCTTATGAATATTTTAAAATAATTTATTGTTTGTCTCTTAAAAGAAAAGTATTGTTTTTCAGCAAATATTTTGATTTATTTGTTATTCAAAAAAAAAGTTTAAAACTTAAATCATAGTTAAATAAAACGTTAGTTTTATTTTATTCCCATAAATAGAAATTTATTATTTCACTCTAAAACTTTCCTCGTTTTTATAAAAGGCATAATCATGATCATTTTAAAATTATTTCATCAGAAAAACAATCAAATATAGAATGAAATCATCTAATAATGAGTTCATAGAACTGCAAAATAATAACATTCGTTGTTAACTCGTTTTGAATTCTTGATTAAACATTTCCTAATTTATGCGATGAGAGAGAGAGAGAGAGAGAGAGAGAGAGAGAGAGAGAGAGAGAGAGAGAGCGAGAGAGAGAGAGAGAGAGAGAGAGAGAGAGAGAGCAGGAAAGGTTGTAGAAATGATGTAATTTTTTAAATTTCGATAGAATGACATAAACCTAAAAATATACAAATCTATGAAATATTAAAACAAATGATAAATCATAGACTTAAGACAAGTAATCAAGCACAACTACAAAACATCCATTAATCATTTAAGTTCTTTGTCTTCTGTTATATCGAGTAAATTGAGTAAACATTTAAACCTTGAAATATGAAATTCACTCCAATTTTCATTATTTTTATTTTAAATATTAATTCAATTAATTCTGACATTTATTCTGAATATTAATCTTTTTTTTAATTAATCAGTTTATAAATTGCTTGAATAAACAACCTTAGTGTTTATCTAGCACAATTAATTGATACTTCAAGTGGATCAATCAAATTTACTGGATAATTATTTGATTAAATCACGTTTACTCAATTAATTCATTTGTAAATTTGTTTTTTCATTTTTATAGCTTTTATGCAATGAATAAGAATTAGACATCTAGGTGAAATAACGAATGAAAAATATTATGTTAATGGGTTATTTAACTATCTTGCTCAATTACCACTTAATTATTTGAACATTTTTATCGGTTCTAAAGTTATTCGATGAGAGTTTTGACAGATTAGAGACACAATTGAACTTTAAAACCATTAGGAAATGTAGTTACAAGTTATTATCCCACTTTTAATGCTCTTTTCATTATTTTTCAAGTGGTGTTAAAGTGTTTTATCAAGTGTGACCTTGCTAGATTAAGAAAATTGATTGTAAAATACATTTCCCAAAAATAGTCTTCTCTTAAATACTTGGAATCTATATATGAAATACAATTATATTCTTTTGTGGACTTCTCTTAAGTAAAGATGATTTTATGAAAATGCAACTTTTACATAAGCAAGGTAGTTATTAATTGTGCTAGATGTAGTTATTAAGTGCAGTTAAATTAAATTATATATTAGTCGAATACAAACTTTAATATATTACTCATTCAATCAATTAGTTATAATTTTATTCTTTGAAAAATATATAATTATGTAATTATTTTAATGATTAATTAGGGATCAAAAATGCGTGACAACTATTATAAGTTTATATTTAAAGGGTTTAAATTCTTTTATATTGTTTATTAGTCGATTAATATATCTAGGATTAAATGTCCTAATCTCTAGTCATACCTTTTAAAAAAAAATAATACTATTAAAGTATATGAACTTAAGTGTGAATTTTCTCATTAATTGTTTGTTTGTTTCGATATTTTAATGTAATTATTGTTTGTTTTATATTAGTTTTAAGACATTTATTAGCGATAAATGAGAATCAGTTCAATAAAAATTTAGTCACTTTTAGATAAGAAACACTTATGAGTTAATAATTAGGACAGACCTGACGCTAGAGATAAGACAAACAGAAGACTTACCGCAAAGATATGGCCAACAGTGACAGCTAAACCAATTGTGAGCGGCGCCAGAGTTGGATTAGATTCGCATACATTACAGACAACAAACACCAGAAGGAATACAATTAATCCCTCGACGAGAATACCCTCTCCGGGATTGATATTCAGTTTTGTTGGACACAGATCGGTCGAACCCCTGGGCAGTATGACTGACAAAAGCGCTGCTCCGACCACTCCTCCCGCCATTTGCGAGATTATATAGACTGCGGTCTGAATCAAATCTATCTTTCCGTTGGCCAACAGACCGATAGTAACGCCAGGATTGACGTGACAACCACTCACGTGACCAATAGTAGCGGCCAAACACATGACAGTCAGACCAAAAGTAAGTGCAGTGGCCACTAATGCATCGCCTCTACGATCTTCTCCGGTCTTAACGCAGACCCCGCAGGCAAAGAGCACAAGTATACCAGTGCCCAAGAATTCTGCTAGGGCGATTCGCAGTATCTGACCATTTTTGGACATTAATAATACCGTCAATTTGTTGCGATTCTGTGCCATCACTTATAAGTTGTTTAGTACTTAAAGACAGTGGGGGTATAACTCGAGAACAAGAGTTGCAGAAACTTTTCGAAAAACTTTTCGATAAAGTGATGAGAAAACAAATGAATTGTTTGTTTGAATCAATTTATAACTAAACTCTAAATAAAGATATTTTTCGACAACTTTTCCAACAGAAGTGGCGCTCAATTACTGGCGAAGGGATGAGACTATGATTATGAACAGTAGGTGGGCTTCAATTTAAATGAACGAAAGCTCGAGCTTTTAGGCCTTTCATCAGGAATTACGTGAATAGAGTTTATCTTTCTCTATGTCTGTGCAGAGCAGAGCACTTGACAGCTCAGAATAGGCTCACAATTATTCTCAAGGTTAGTCACCACTACTATTACTCCCTTATATTCATCACTTCATAACAAATCATTTGAGTTACTCTTTTTGATATATATGGCAAAAATGGTAAATTCTGTAAATTTTCAGAATAACCTAGTTACAGAATTCCAAAAATAGAATATCCTTTCATAAATTGTCTGCAATAGGAAATGGGATGACAACAACAAAATAGAAAAAGAGTAGTTTTTTGAGAGGAAGAAAAAGTATGTGAAAGAGTCGACTGAACCTCTCTTTTCCAAGGATTGACTTTAAACGTATTATTAGTTATAAAGTGATTAATTTCTTCTAAAAATTCAACAATTTTTGGCACTATTTATGTTTTAGTCATATATTTCCGAAGAAATCACAAGAATTTTAATTAATAAACAAATAATTAAATGTTTTTACTTTTTTAGAATTTATGGTTTTCAAGTTTAAGGTTTAAGGCTCTTCTCTAGCAATCATTTCTTAAGAGAAAAACATAATTAAAGGTTGACGTAACCTCGCCTTTAGTCCTAAACTCTAATTTGATTTTGAAATTGAAAACAATTTTATTTTTAGCGACAAATTATTGCATTAATTATATACTAATGATTGAAATGATTTTTTTGCCATTTATTGAACTCTTTTTGTATAACAAAGTTTTGTATACAAAACAATGAAAAAAGTTTAATTCTGTGCGGATTTCGTGATCACTGATTCCCAATTCAGATATGTTTTGCATCCATTTATATGAAGACAATATAATTAATTCTTTGTGTTTTGACGAATAGTTTTCGGTTGAATAACATTTGTATTCATTTTAATTATAATAAAAAAATCAAAACTAAATTCAATGTTATATAACTTTAGATTCATTTGCCTTTCGTTTGATTTTCTATTGAATCCTTTCAGACAATTACTGTTTTTCTAATCCGGTTTTCCAAAAGACTCTTTACATTGAAAATAGGTTTCCCAATAAGGCTAATCATTTCCTTCGAAGTAATGATGTATTGATGCCAAGAATATTTAGAAATTACTTTTTCTTAGAAAAGCCGAACCAAAAAATAGTTTAATAATTAATCGATGAATCATTTATTAATTAGTAAACAAAGTTTGAAACAATTTTGTAATTTTCATCGGAATTATGAACGAAAGAAAGAATATTTTCGTTGTTTAATAATAAACACGAATTAAATCAGTGCTAAACTCTATTTATTAATTCAAATATTTGTAATTTAAGTCATATTTAAAATTAAATAAAACTAAAGTTTGAATAAAAAGTTTACTTTTGATTAAAGTTTTCCTATGAATCAATTTTCTTATGATTCAATTATAGCGTTATCTCTCAGGAATGGGAAGAATATATGATTTCAGGGATTAAGAGACTAACCAAAGGAAGAGTAAAACTTTTAACACTTAAATATAAAAACAAATGTATGGCTGAGAGGTTTGAGACACCAGTTTGTTATAAAAAAAGGGTTAGGATTCTATTCCAAGTATTGACAAAATTTTGTGACACTTATTTAAAAAAGGGTTTGAAATTGAGATATAGTTATAATATAGTAATAGAATAGTTTAGAATTAGAGAAAAGAATAGAAATAAACAGAAAAGTAATTAAAGAATACAAACAATTAGAATGAGTTTAGAAATATATATGAATAACAAAGAATAGAAAATTGTAGTCAAAGGGAAGAAAAGTAAGAAAAGGGGGAGAATTGTTTGAAAAATAAAAAATAACACGAAATAAGTTTTTAAATAATTAATTGGAAAACAAAGTCTAGCCTTAAGTTAAAAATGAGTGCAAACAATACGTTTTCACTCATTATTTATTATAAATTATTTACTTTAAATAAAAAACAAATAATTATTTTAATTTTTTAAATTTAAATTTAAATTAGATTTTTATCCTTTTATCGAAAACGCGTCGATCCAATGGTCCTAAACGTCAGAAAATGTCCAATCGATGAGTGCTGTCATTAGTCCTACTTATGTTGTTATTATTAATTTGATGTCTTATCCTCTTCTCGTCGTTATTATTATTATTTAGTCTTCGCTTCCAAATGTTATTTTCTCCCATTTTAGGGAAGCACTAAAAATGGGAGATAACCCACCCCTACCCCAACCCCTCTTCTTCTTTCGGTGTCTTTTATGATATCTTCAGTAGTCTTCCGATGAAATTTTTGTTCGTAAAAAGTAATGATTATTTGAAATAAACCTCTTTTTTTGGTTTCAATCGATGGTAAGTATGTCGGCATTCCATGACTTTTGTCTCAAACATTGATTGGATTTGACTCAACTCTATTGCAATTGTGGTCAGACATCTAAACAATATTTTTGCTTCAAATCTATTAAATAAAATTATAAATAAAATGTAATTTAATATAATATAATATCAGCGGTTAATCACATTTCGATGAATGACTTCAATTTTCGGAGGTTTTGATAAATGTCTTCAACTCTTCCATTAAGGTTTAGGACAGACATCAACTAAAGATCCATTTGTAGCGCCCATTAATGAAGACAATTGGGTTCACATTCTTTCTATAAATGAATCACTTCTTTGCGATTCTTTTCAAAATCGAAATAATTTTTGATTCTTTTGGAGAACTATATCGACAGACATCTAACCATTGATTCGTTTATTTGATATAATTTGTGACTAATATTTGATTCAAATTTGTTCTTCAAATCACTCTTTTATCTCAACTTTTGTTCAATCGTTGATTTTGTGTCCATCAGTTGATATCAGTTCCAATAAAAATGAATTCCAAAACAAAAGCTATTTGTTAATCAATTCGAGGAATTGTTTTATCTTTTGATATGATTTCTGTTTATGAGATGAACTCAAAATAAATTCAATTAATGGAAACTCTTTTTGTTGACTCAATTCTCTTCGAAAGACTTATTCCAACGACTGATCACTTGTTTTGCCACAAATCAAATGCCAATTCTTTACTTATTTTAATAGTTATCCGACAATTAAATAATTAATTAAAAATGTATTGCATTTGACTTTCAAAGAATCGATTCATTAAAATGAGTCCAAACTTCAATTCATTGATTAAAAGACATCTCATCGGAGGTAATAAACGACAATTTATTCACAACTTTAGACCAAAATTTAGTCGCGAATCAGACCAAAGACTAAGACATCATTTGTGACCATTTGTTGAGCAAATATTCTTCGAGTTATCAGAGATGTGAATAGAATTTACTCTAAAATCTCTTAACTTTGAAATCATTAGAAAAGAGTTGAGATCTTTAGTCGACATTCTTTTGACTTTCAATTCAAATACAAATCAATTAATTTATTTTAAGTGACATTCAGTCAATACTTACAGAATTAGATTTAAAAACATTATTAGATGAGTTATTAACACATATAACGACAATTTATAAATTAATTGTATTATTTTTGGCATAAAATTAACGATTAATTGATTTAAATAAAAACATCAAATGTTTTGTTTTTGTTTACATTTTGTTTCGACACATGTTTTGAGTCAATACATGACGTTATTTGTGAACAAATCATTTAAAGAATATTCTTTCGATTCTTTTAATTATTTTAAATTAATTCAAATAAATATTATTTTTGTTAATATTAAACATATCTTAAATTATTATTCTTTTAAAAGTATATTCAATATTAACCTAGCTCATTCTCAATAGAGAATTTCAATTTTAAAAAAAATTAAAATACAATTCTTTAAATTCAAGTTTTAATTCAATGATAAGAAAATGTTATTTATTTATTCAAATATTCAACAAATAGAAAATTAAACAAGGTTATTAATGTTTTGTTTTTTAATGAATTGAAAATTATATGAATTTATATATAATTTATTTCTTAATATTTTAAGAAAATTTAAGAAAATATTTTTCAAATTAAAAAAATGTTTAATAAAAAAAGAAATTAAAGAAAAGAGAAAATGATTTTTACTGATTAATGGGTTTTATATCAAAATCAATCTTTGAGTTCCAGGTTTGGGGTTGAAGTCCGGCCGGAATAAGTTTGATGGGAACGGGTTCAGACTCGAACTCAATCTTTGAGGGAAATTTATAGCCATAGACTTCAAGAAGTGCTTCTCTGGCGGTAACCGGAATCTGACTCTCGTTGTCATAAAGAGTGTAGACATCAATGAATTCCATTTTCATTTTTTCTCCGAATTCGTACAGAATTTTCTTTAGTTTAAGCGCTAACTCTGGGGTTAGTATTTGATAGTCTAATACTGACAACGATTTGAAGAAAAGGCATAATTCCATTTCAATGAAGTCATTATCTTCTCGAGTGTGGGGCCGAACATACATATCATCCCTGTTTTCAGTAAAAATAACATTAATTTGAAATAAAAATTAATTATTTTAGAGTTAGACCTCATTGGGATCAACACTCTATCGGTGACGACATCCAACAAATCCTTTATTATTGGATACTTATCGAAATCGTTGGTCAGAGCAAAGATGGCTGTCTTGAGATGTCGGACAACATCGCACTTATAGTAATACATTTGTAAGAAATCAAACAATTTGTAGAACTCGTGAGTCGTGAGCGCCGGCAGAATATGTTTGACAGCAGTCATCGTGTTGTCAGTGAATTCTTCATATCTGGGATACACTTCACAGATCCACATAAAGTTAAGAGTTATGGTTGCGTACGAAAGAATCTGATCGTGGTATATCTTTTGGGTTATGTCTATCACTTCGTTAATGGGTTTATGGAGTCGTCGCTCACAATAAACCAAATATATCTTATAAGTGGTTGGCTTTCGTTCTTCATATCTGTAGAGTTTAGACACCATTTCATTCAAACGATTGAATTCCATTTCTGTTAGATTTCGGAACAATTTTTTATCCAAAATTAGATCCAAAATATCGATAACTAATTGTTTTCGGTTTCGATTTAACCAAAAATGTTGTAAAAATTGAATCAAAAATACTAAAGAAAAAATATATGAAAATAAGAATAAAATAGAGATAACAAAACGAACCAATTGTTGGAACAGGAGTTGACTCAATAGCATTCCACGACTGATCACCACTTAATTCAATCAATTTCTTAATTAAACGTAAGTTAAGCCAAACGACGTCTGACTGAGAGGCCACCGGTTTCTGTCTTTCAATAATAAAAACGAAAAGTTCTTCTAAAGTAAGGACCGGTTCCTGTCCTTCAGTCACCGGGTAATTGATTATCTCTTCAATTAGTCGCGTCATATCATCGAATAACTGAATCGAAGGCTTTTCTAACAATAAATGAGTTATAAATTTTAAGATAAACGAATCCTTTCCATCGCCACTAAATTTTGATAAACAGTACAACTGTTGACAAATGAGTTTAGCCACGAGTCCTGTCTGTGCCTTATTGTAATGAAGAGACATATCGAATAACATGTTATAAACCAGGAATGGATTCAAATAAATGCCTTAAAAAACATAAAATGATTATTAAATTAAAAAAATGACACAAAAAAACACATTTAAATACCAATTAGCAACTCATGAGTCAGATCTTCGAAAAGATCTGAATCAGAATCGAAGTCATCGTTAGTTATTTGATTGAATAGATTTTGGAGAGAATTAGTGTCCGGATCACAGATTTTAGTGATTTTTAAGTGATTTAAACGACTTTTCAAATCAATATTTTCGGATAATTTTAATGATTTGGTTAAAAGCGATGACAGAAAACATTTTGTTTTGAGATCACCTGTTATTTGAACCACTCTTTTCGCTAAATTAAGACTGAGATCGCATTTATTGATATCTTTGGGGGTAATTGATATCAAAAGCGGAGAATATGTGTCATAATTTCCAAATTTTATTATGATTTCAGCCATAAGTTTAAAGTTTTGATTTTGTTTATCGTATAAAATGTCTGATAAACAGAAAAATCTATTCGATGGCAAAATTCGATGGTTTTCATAATCTTCTGATTTAATTTCAATTAAATCAAAGAACTCTTTTAATAGTTTTGAAGACAACTCTGTTTTGTTATTCATAAAATACTGTCTATTAATCAAATGAAGTGAATTTTGATTGTCTTTTGCGATACCAATATCTGTAACCATTCTTTCATTCATATCAACCGGTATTTCAGAACTTCTTGTAAAGAGTTTTTCGAATTGATTCAACTAATTGTTTAAACAAAATAAGGAATTATTAGTAATTATTAAAAACAAATATTCAATGAAAACAATACCTGTTTTTCGATGATATCATCGCAAAGAATATCAGTTGATATAAGTTTCAGTTGTAAACGAATCAACTCATGAGTTAAAACATTAAATGTCATGAGTTGTCTCTCAAATGGACTAAAAGAGAAGTGACATAATTTCGACCAAATTTTGCTCCGAATGTCACTCAAGAATTGATTGTCAGCTGAAGACTCAACGATAATATTATTTGACAATAAGTGGACACAAATACAGTCAACAGTTGAATAGAAATAAGAGATTTCTTCTGAAGTGAAATAATTTTTGTTATCAATTGATTCAATTTCTTTGACAATAGTTTCAATCAATTCTCTTAAGAACTTATTCCTATGAGTGACCACTTGTTTGGCATAAATCAAACGCCAATTAAAGTGATGGCAAACCTTCAGCCAAATTCTGATACCAATAGTTATCTGACCGTCAAATAAGTCAAGAATTGCTTCAAAGTATTGCATTTGACTTAATGTCATTAAATCCAATTCTTTAAGAATAAAACCAAACATCAATTCATTGATTTGATTATAAGATTTTGCATCGGAAGTAATGATCGGCATTTTGTCCACAACTTTAGGCCAGAGTTTAGTCGCAAACCATTCCTGTGACTCAATCATCACTTCCGACCAATTCTTTTGTGAACAGTCTTCGGGCCAACAGAGATGTGCTGAGAATATACCCGAAAATCTCTGGACATTCAAATCATTGACAAAGACTTTGGGCAATGATTTTAAACTATTTTTTAATTTAAAGACAAATTAATTTATTTGTTTTAAGTAATAATCGAAGAATGAAATACTTACAGATTCAATGATGACATCTTTGACAACGTTTTGATTAATTAAACGATAATTTATTTATTAATTAATTATTTTTGTATTACAAACAATGACTCAAAGATTTCAAATAAAAAAACAAATCAAATGTTTTCGTTTGGTTTCAGTGGTCACGTGTTATCACTTCGACGTAATTTGTGGACAAATATTCTTTAATTTTTATTTGAAAAGTTTAAATATTAGCAAGATACTTTTTAAACTTTTTCTATTAAACATTTAATTTATAATTTAGTCTATTTTTATAATGTTTTTGAAAACAATTTGTTTTTATTTTTATCTTCCGTTTAACTAAAATTAAAGGGAAAGACATCTAATTTCAAAATATCCAAACAAAGAGCAAAAATAAATAACAGAATTATGCTAGTTTTAATTCTAAATGAATTAACTAGATAAAATTAAACGTTATTAGTTTATTTCAAGTAAACAATAATTATTAGATATAAATGATATCATAATATTTGATGTTTTATATCTTTATTCAAATAAGGATTGTATGGAAAACTATTTTAGAATAAAAATATATTTGTTTAAATTAGTTACCTTGCTCTTTATTGAATATAAATTAAATGAAATAAATTCTTAAAAATATTTTCTAGTTTTCAATTTAGAATAATTTACAGAAAAATAAATCAAAACCTAAAAAGGATTCAATAAAATCAAGTTTTTCTGATTTCTATTAATAGTATTTAAACCCAAATCTTAAAAATAACTCATTTTAAGTAAAACGAAGTCTCTTTCCGTTGATTTTTCTTTAAAAAACTATGGATTCAAATGAATTAATTCAATTGAGAAGAGACTCATTTAGTGATCGATTCTGTGATGATTTGACTGAAGATTTAATCAGTTTTTTGTCGATCGAAGAAAAATTAAAACTTGAATTTGTGTCAAAACAATTCCAACGATTGATATTCAATAAACAGTTTGTTCTTAATATAGACTTTTGGAATGATTTCGATAACAATAATTTCAAGTCTTTAATCAAAAGAATCGATAATTCAGAAGAACTGGAGTTTATGTTTGATATCGACTGCCATTTGTTGTCAAAAATACTAAAAAATTTCAAAAATATTAAAGAAATTAATTTTTGTAAACCAAACGATGAAATGATTTTAATTGAAATCCGAAATATTAATCACGTCTTCAATGAGATAATCAGTGGCTCTAAAAATCTTAGAGTTTTGACTCTTCCTTTCAATTGTCCTACAATTCAGTGCACAGAATATTTTGGCCAAACTTTTGGACATAAATTAACTAAACTTCAATTCGGAACAGAAAATCGGATGAAAGTAAAGCGTTTGTTACCATTTGTTCCAAACCTGAGCTCATTATCTGATGTCAATATCGGAGATCTGATCCAAAACAAAGAAATCCAAACAAAACAACTTAAAAGTCTGTCAGATCTTCACATCTATGACTACAAAGACTTTCCTTTATATGAGATATTTGTCTCTCATTTCTCACAACAATTGACTCATTTAGACATCGATTGTATATTAGATTCAACTGAAGAAGAAATTCAATTAATTCAAGTCTTGGATAAGTTTAAGTGTTTGAAGACTCTTCGGATTAGTTCTAATTGTGAAGAGACTTATTCTCCACTTTTGCCGAAAGCCTTCAAATCAATTGCTATTAATTGCAAACAATTAAAATGTTTTGAATTCAATACAATATTCAGAGACTCTTTTGACTCAAAAAGTTTTTGTGAAAATTTTGTTGAATTCAATGGACTCAAAGAGTTTAGTTTCGGTTACTTTAAGAACGAAAGCGGAGATTTTGATTTCAATTGTCTTAAAAATTGTAAACAATTATCTCATTTAAAGTTAGGTCTCATTCAGATCAATGACCAGTGCTTTCGTGGATTTGAGTCACTCTTTCCTCACTTAAAGTCTTTGAAACTGAAAAACGAAAACAAATTAAGTGAAGAAACAATCGATTCATTTAAAAAAATTAAATGTTTGACAGAAATATCATTAATTAATAGAAATATAGTAATTTTATAACAAAATAATTGTTTCGAGTTTTGAATAACTGATCCGAGTTTTTAAGTTTTCATTATTAAAAAAATAATAAGTTTTTACTAATAACTAATGTTTTAAATCAAATCAATTATTAAAATTTAATTTTTATTTCAAATAATATCTTATTTTAAACAATACAATGTAGTTATAATTAACTATAAAATGAATTATAAGTTTTGATAAAAGTCTTCCAATTCTTATAAGTCTTCATCAGTTTTAACAAATTTTGGTAAAAAATTATCGAAAAGAAATTCAATGATTTGTTTATAACTTTTAATATGAAAGTCAGGAACCGTTGATTTAATTATTCTCCAGATTTTTACTAATTTTTTAATAATCATTCATTAAATTTAGCACTTCTTTAGTAAATAATTCAAATTTTTGGTTTAAAGAATGGATAGAATTGGAAATATCTCTTAAGTCTTCACACAATTTTTGATTATCAGAATTTGTATTTTTGTGTTTTATTGTATTCGTTGAAACAGATTTTTTGTTCAATCGTTCATTAATTTGAGGAAAGGTTTCATCGATAGGTTTACTATTATTGACATAAATAATACGCTCGACATTAATACGAATTTCATTCGATAAACTAAATTTTCGTTTCAATTGGTTTTCATACTTCAGATCCATTTCAGTCATCAATTGATTGAAAAACGAATTTATGATTTCACTCGAGAAGAATGTGATCAAAGAGAAATCCTTTTCAATGAGATTTATCTGTTCTCTCTTCATATCATTGAACGGCTTTTGTCCTCGAAATGAGATATTGTAAGGGTTTCCACAAGAAGTGTAGTGAACATCAATTAAATGTTTCACTAAAAGGTAAGGATTTATTGGAAACATTACATCTTCTTCTTTGCAAAGATTGCATTTCATTGGAAACCAATTGAGATGTTTGCAAATATGGAGTTTCACTCTCCAGAGGGCATCGAAACTTTGAGGCCTTGTATTACAAATCTTCGCTGCTTTAACACAAAGAGGACAAACCATACCATTATCTGTATTGTTGTCGACCACATTTACTGCCAAATCAGATCTTTTGATCTGATTATTCAAGAATTCAATGATCCAATCCTTTATAAATGGACTCATATTATCGGTGAAATGCATTTCTTTTTCCTTTTCCTTATGAACTAAATTCCAGTGAAATAGTATTCCATTATATGAAACAAAGAATTGATGGCAGTCTCCACAGGTATAACCTAAGTTTAAATGGGTTTTATAGTGTTCTATAGCTTCGGCCAAATCAGTGAAAATTAAAGTGGACTCAAAGCAAAAGACACAGAAATATTTGGATGCAATTTCTTCTTCTGGTAAAGTGATGCTGACCTGTGATGTGTGCAGTGCACTGGCCTTTGAAGTAGACTTTTTGGCGACACAAACTTTTTTCTGTATTTTGTTGTTTAAAGAAAACATCTTAAAATCGATACAAATTCTGATTCTTTTGGAGAACTATTTCGACAAACATTTAACTATTGATTTGATTCGTTTCGTCTCAAATCTATTGAATAAAATTAAAAATATTTGTTTATTTGTTATCATTTGTGACTCACATTTGATTCAATTTTTGTCTTCAAATCACTCTTTAATCTCCACTTTTGTTTAATCGTTGATTTGCGTCAATCAGTTGATATCAGTAAAAATGAATTCAATAAAAACATCAAATGTTTTGTAGTTTGAATTTTATTTCGACACATGTTTTGAGTCAATACATGACGTTATTTGTGAACAAATCATTTAAAGAATATTCTTTTGATTCTTTTAATTATTTAAATTAATTCAAATAAATATTATTTTTGTTAATATTAAACATATCTTAAGTTATTATTCTTTTAAAAGTATATTCAATATTAACCTAGCTCATTCACAACAGACTTTCAAATTTATATTTTGAATTTAAAATATATTATTCGAATAGAAGTCTTCCAATTCTTTCAAGTCTTCATCAGTTTTGACAAAATTGGGTAAAAAATTATCGAAAAGATATTCAATGATTTGTTTATAACTCTTAATATGAAAGTCATTAACCGTTGATTTAATTATTCTCCA